>KE372243.1:261706-281054 GCA_000418225.1 Zizania latifolia
AGTGAACAAATTGGTTTAAATACCTCTACGGCCGCCACATGAAGAAGGGGTGTGATAACCACAATTAGGACATCACCTCAATCGTCGCACCCACGATGATAAAGATAACTTGACGGTTCCACTTCTCTGTCCACTGGCCGCCCTCGCGCTTGGTTTGGTCAGGACTAGAACATCTCTTTGGTTGTTTCACACTGAGTGTGCATTAAATGCGAAGGTGAAGTGCTTTTGGCGCAACAGATGAAGTCTACGATGGTTCAAACCCTACACCCTGGTGGGTCCCACACTTGGGGGCTTGTGCATGCCTGAAGACCTTCATGCTCGGGGGCTCGTGCGCCCGAAGACCTTCGCGCTCAGGGGCTCACGTGCTCAGGAGCTCGCTCGACCCGAGGTATGAGTCCCCAAGGCTGAAAATTCCTGAGAGCTCGCAAAGATCAATAGGCCTCGACCTCATGGGCATCTGGATCCACGAGAGGCCCAAACAACAGGACATCAATTTACTCAAAGACTCAAGATCAATTTCTTTCTAGTTCATCACAAGTTCAAGACTTTAAGCATGACCTCTTTCAGTAAAGTCTCAATGATGACAGAAGACAGGGTTATAAAGCAGAAGATTATCATTTGTAAAATATTCTTGGACCCTCGAGCAAAATGTTCCATTTAACTCGTGGCTCGGGGGCTACACCATGTGGGTGTACCTATGCAGTGCACCTCACACGAAGGAAGGCAAACAAAGGCTTTTTCAAGGACATTAAAGTTTGAGCAAAGTGTAGAAGCTTTAGATCAAAGGAGAGAAGACTTCTAGGCCTAGACTATCCGAACTGGTCCGGATACTCCAGGAGACGGAGGAAAATTTAGACACTCTGAGGGTCCAGATTATCTGGGTACACTAGAGAAATAACAATGTGATATGTAAATGAGCCTTGCTAGCGAATGGATCGAGCACTAAATATAACAAGGCTAGCATGCATAATAAAAACACAATGAACAGAAAGGATTTTTACCAAAGTTCGGATCCCATGATCCTACGTCTCCGTTGAGGGGCCCCAAAAGGCTGAGTCTATTTCAACCCTTTTCCTGGCCAAGTGTCCACCGAGGTCGACCTTGGTTTTCACTTGTTACCTCTTTGAAGCCGAGGATAAGCTTTGTACAAACTTGACCGATCACTCACAATCATTTGGATGCTCACGGATTGACGTCTAGCCGTCTAGGAGGAATCACTCCAAGAGTAATAGATCTGTTGAAAACCTGTGCGATCCAACCACCTTGTGCTCAAGATTTCTCAAGAAAGCCAATAAACACACCCACACAAAAACTTCCACGAGAATGGATCAAGACGAACTCAAGAAGTTTTGTGTACATCTCTCAACTCGAATCACAATGATTCACTTTAGATCTAGCATAAGAATGAGAGAGAGGGTGTGAAGGAATGACTGCTAAGGGTTTTGGGAAACGTGCCTCAATCATGGGAGAAGGAGATATTTATACCCTTTTCCCAAAACTGACCGTTGAAAAGAAAATATGTGCACTATTCATCTGGATGATCCAGACCAACCTGGATATTCTGGACTCTAAAATAAATCAAATAGAACATTTGTCTCGGATTATTCGGCTTTGTCTAGATATTCTGGGCCTCAAAATAAATTCGAACAGAAGAGTATTTTCGGATCATCCGGCATTGTTCGGATGTTCTGGGCCACAAAAATAAATTCAACGGAACACTATTTTCGGATCATTCGAATGAATCCGGATGTTCTGACCTTTAGAGAAAATCCAAACAGAACACTATTTTTGGAGTATCTGTCTTGACCTAGATATTCCGACGTACAAAAACTGTGGAAACAAAACCAAATTTCTAGATCCTCTGGACTAAGCCAGATCATCTGGTTTTGTTGGAAAAACATGGTTCAATTTAGAAAACATCCAAAAACTCTCAAAAAGATTTTTCTTTGAGCACACAGTTTTGGAGCATTGTTTCAACGCATCCCTCTTAATAGTACGACATATCTAGACTCAATTTTTATGAAAAATAAACATTTCGCACCATTGAGCCTATATTGCTCTAGAGAGAGCTTTTTCTTCATAATTGCTTGAATTTCAACGCCACTTTGTCTTTCAACTTCTGCATTCATCTTAGCAACATGGTAATTAGCATTTGATCACGGTTGTCATTAATATAATAAAATTAATTAGGGGCATAGATGTATCAAGATGCACTTTTAATCTTCCCTTTTGGTAATTGAAGACAACATGATCAAAGAAGTGATAAACATTGCATAAGAAATGAATATTTGACAATATAGCTCCCCCTAAATGCAAGCATCATTTTAATAACAATAAACATGACATGTGTCGCATTTAGGGCACCATAAGAACATATATCATAAGATTCACAAAATGAACAGAATGAACATAATTAAACATTAGATTTAAGCGCGAAGTTCATTACATAATTCATGACATACATAAAGGCAAAATAGTGAAAATCCATCATTACAAGCCAGACTGTTCATGACACAGATTACAATTTTTGAACCAAAGGCGAGAAAAACTAAGGAGCTAAGCAACGAGACGACGACTTCTTTGATTTCCCCCCTTTGGCATCAAAGACACCAAAAAGAGAAAAAACAGCAAATCGGCTCACTCGGAGTTGTCCATGCTCCCATCATCATCATTAGCACACCACACTGTTTTACAACAATCATCTTTGGTGGCTCCATACATCGAGAAGCATAAGGAGATCCTATACTCTAAACACCCTGCTAAGTCTATGGCCTGGATTACACGTCAGCACATGGACAGTTTTGGCGCTTGGTTGTGACAGCACCTCATGGGTAATGTCTCGGTTGACAATCAACTAACCTAGTTGGTTAGGGGGCCATCATGTCCAATCTTGACATTTCAAGGTTATGAGTTAAACAGGTATACATTTTACACGTGGACTTAGGACAACAAAAGAACCAACCAAAATAGTGGTGTACGTATAGATGCCATAGATAGCACTAAAAAGAAGAACTTCTATTTTGCTATCATAGAGGAGATCTAGGAACTCGACTATGGACCTTTGAAGGTTCCTCTATTTTGATGCCAAAGGGTGAAGCCTTCCGAACAAGGTGTAATCGTAGATCGATTTGGTATGACTACTATTGACCTCAATCTTATTGGATATAGAGATGAACCGTTTGTCCTCACCAAAGATGTGACACAAGTTTTCTATGTGCCTGACATGGCTAGTAAACCCAAAAAGGCCAGAAAAAGAGCAATGCCAAATGACAATTTAGAAAATAGGCCAAAACGACACATAGTTCTTCAAGAGAAAACAAAAATCATAGGAGTTGAGGACGTCACAGATGAAGATGAATATAATCAGTCCAATGAGATGTCACCATTTGTAGTGGAGGTTGACACAAACATCCCATTAGACAATGTGGATGCTCCCTACGTACGGCACAATCACAACAAAGGAATGCTTGTAAAGAAAAGTAACATTCTTGTACTAATGTAAAGAATTGGTAATATACACAATTACGCTACAATATATTGTTCTAAGAAATTAATTATGGTAATGACACTTCTTAGGAATTAATAAACCCTCAAGTTAGTTATAGTTATTGGTAATTAATTAATTTATAAACAAAAGATGTTAATTACATATGATATGTAAATAAACTTATTAAAAATTGGTTTTAATATTTATGGGTACTAAAGGGTTTCCCAAACCCTAGCATGGGCTCCTCAAACCTCGTGCGGGAACTCTTTAGTACCGGGTGGTAAGGCTACCCGGTACTAAAATGCACATTTTAGTACCGGATAGCCTTACCCTGCATTTTAGTATTGGGTAGCCTTACCATCTAGTACTAAATGGTTCCTACGCGAGGTTTTAAGAGCCTACGCTAGGGTTTGGGAAACCCTTTAGTACCGAAGGAAGATACCAACTGGTATTAAAGAGGACTATTTGTACCAGTCTATGTTGTTACCCGGTACTAAAGGTTGGGTGTTTAAAAGGAGCCATGATGTCCCCCAAAAATTTCCCCCACCAATTTGCAACTGTGGCTTCCTCCTCCCTCCGTCCGCCGCCACTGAACCGTCCGCCGCCGACTCGTCGTTTTTCACCAGAGCCCCTAACCATCGTCTCTTGTACGCATCTCTATCTTCATCTTCTTTTCACTACTTCAATTCGTTGTCTCGCCGACTCCTTTATTACTATGAGCCATTATGTACGCCGTCACCGTTGAACTGTCCACCACCGACTTGTCATTTTTCGCTGGAGCCCCTCGCCATCACCTCCGATACGTATCTCTATCTTCCTCTTCTTTTCACCATTTTGATTCGCTATCTCACCAACTCCTTTATTGTAGTGAGCCATAGTGGACGCCTTCGCCGTTGAACCATCCACCACTGACTCATCATTTTTCGCTGGAGCCCCTTGCCGTCGCCTCTAGTACATATCTCTATCTCCCTCTTCTTTTCACCATTTCGATTCGTTGTCTCACTGACTCCTTTATTGCAGTGAGCAGTAGTGGACACCATTGCCGTTGAACCATCCATGGCCGACTCATCATTTTTCACCGGAGCCCCTCACCATCGCCTCCAGTACGCATCTCTATTTCCCTCTTCTTTTCATCATTTCAATTAGTTATCTCATTGACTCCTTTATTGCAGTAAGCCATAGTGGACGCCATCACCATTGAACCGTTCGCCACTAACTTGTTTTTTTTGCTGGAGCCTCTCATCGATGCCTCTGGTACGCATGACCATCTCCCTCTTCTTTTCACCATTTCGTTTCGTTGTCTTGCCGACTCCTTTATTGCAGTGCTGCTTTTGTGCATGTGCGGACCGTGGTGGTTTTGTTTTTCCTCGATATGAAGATATAAATCTCTTCGTATATGATGTTGCTCGAGTAGATTTGTGTTGAAGACATTTTGTTATTCCATTTACACATCCACCTAAAAAACATATGATTATGCTGATTTTCACCTAAGTGAAGCTAGAAAGAGATGATTGTTGTACATTTTGGGTAGAATGTATATTTAACAGTGGAAAATTTTATTCCACCCCATTACCTCCTTCAATAGCATTTTTGCTATGCGTTTATATATGGTCAATTTTCTATAGCTTGCCTTGTCTAAAGAGCTCACATTTATCTTCCTTTTTAGACTAACCTTACGTGAAAGCTTAGAAGGTGTGCACCTCTTACAAGGTTGATAACTTAGTGAATGTATGATATGATGTAAATGAAATGCGCATGTATGTGACGTAAATTTATATATTTCCTTTTGTAATGCCATATGATCTAAGTAGGTTTTCGTGATGGTATATGATCTAAGAAATTTTCCTAATGGTATATGATCTAAGTCATTTGAACCCTTAGTATCAAACACTGATGCAATCGTTGTGTAATGACACTGAGCACTGGTGATAATGTAACTCTATTCTAGTAGGTAAAATGACTCCCGACATAGCTAAAGCTGGGAGAATGATCCTTGAGAAAATTGCACGAAGTGGCTACAAAGGCCAAGATGGAGAGGCGCAAGGCCAAATGGCCAATGACATAGAAACTAAGGTGTACCTCAATATGTCTAGCGAGCAGGCCGACGATGAGGCCGAAGTTGGTGTAGAAAACATAAAGTCTTGTTTTGATTTTGTCGATAATATTTTATACTTGATTTATTTTAAATTCATATCTGTGGCTCATGACTCTTCGAAATTTCTTTTTCAACCCACAGAAGTGACGAGTCAAGTTCATAAAAGGGGTCCAACTACAAAGATCAAGGGGCTATGGGTCATTATAGATGTTGCTGATAATGGCGAACCACTTACTCCCACTGATGTTGCCACCAAGGTTATAAACCAGTGTGGATTTCTGGTTAGAGACAGTGTGCCTATCGGTATCCGACATTAGAAATCAACCCAAGAAAACGATCCACACACGCTTCCTCAGTCGGAGAAGAACATGTTGTGGGAGAGTTTGAAGATGCACTTTCAGTTTCCAACCGACCAAATCGATAAGGTGAAAGGATGGGCTTTAAAGAAGATGGCGGTAGCTTTTTAAACATTTAAGAAGAATCTTTTTAACACCTATGTCAAGAAGGAGAAAAAACCGAACTTCAATAAATTCTCAAAACTAAGGGATCATTGGGATTCCTTCATCGAGTACAAGTTGTCAGAAACCGGGCAAACCTCAAGCAGTCAAAACAAGTTGAATGCCACCAAGAAAATATATTCACAAATTAGGACCAACGGTCTACAAAAAGATGATTCCTATAATAGAAGGAATTGAAAAAGTTTTTATCGAGAAGGGTATAACACCGGACACGTATGACTGGTGCCAACATGTGAAGAACTGGTTCTTTGGCCAAGGGCACAAACTCTCAGATGAAGGGCATATGATTATTTTTAAGGCAATAAGAGAACCAGTCCTAAGGCCAATACAAGCTCGCCAAGAAATCCTAGAAGGAACCTTCCACCTAAACAGGGAAAATGATGAGCTGACCAGAGCACTTCAAAATCCTAAACACCCTGGTCGCACGCGAGGTATTGGCGTGATTCCATGGAAATATGGCTTTCCTCTCATGACCAAGGCAGCTATAAAAGCCATAGGAGGAGCAAAGCGGTACAAGAGGAGAGGGTCTATTTGTTGGAAGAGAAGCTAGTTGCAACACAGGAAGGTATGGCTATAGAAATTAAACGACAAGTGATTGCAACACTTAGCGAGATGCATTCAATGCTAACTCCAAATTTGCAAGAGCAACTAGCTAGCCCTCCCTGGGCGTGCACGTAGCAGCTGCGCATCCACAGGGATCCCCGATGAGGATGACAGACATTATCCTATGGATAATATAACTCACCAAATATCGTGTGACCTACACGTACCAGCAAGAAACATATCGATTAAGGTGGCATACGGAGATGCTTTTGAAGTAGTGGAAGGCCAAACGATTCACGGGAGTGCTATCCCAAGTGGATACAACAGAGTATCAGTGGCCGTCGTAGTTGAAGGCTATGAAGACCTACATCTCGACATCGCTAGAGGCGATGGGGTTAACATATTGGGACAGGTGCTCCATAACTTCATTCTATGGCATAAACGTTACATCATTTTAAGACCCTCAGCAATAACACCGTGGCACACGCCCTCGCCCCTTGCAGACCCTCTCATTCCATCACAACAAATGCTAGAGCAGATCCCTCCTATTCCCTCATCAGAAATGTAGAGGCATCGTAGCCCTCCTCCTTTGCAGAGTGAAAGCCCTTGTCGTTAGTCAACTCAGCCGCCGGCAAAAAAACAAAGAAAGAAAGCGTCGCTCGAACAAACTCCCATCTCCACGACACAAAAGCAAAGTTATAGTAAATCACAAAAGTTCGTGATGGCTAAGCGGGCCTATGACCAGACAGACAAGGAAACAGAAGAGCTGGTGCAACCTCAGGTACAAGAGCACTTTAAATGGAAGGTGCTTGAGAAAAAGCTGCCCATTGATCCCACAGCGTAGCAATTCTTCATCGATAATAGCAAGCCTCCCCAAAAAGGCAGCTCAGTACAGACTATGAGCATATGCTTATCAAGAGTTATCACGCATCGTCCTCTTCCCGCCGGCAAAAAAGACGTAGAAAAAGATGAGTTCTACGACTTGGCGACCTTTATGAACGACACCAATCTTACAACAGATCAAATTTTGGATACAACACCGGTAGAAAAAGCGTCCCTAAAATGGTAATATCAGTTGGGTAATTCTCTTATGGAATCTTCCATGCTCACGAAACTCTCGACGAAAGTGCGACAATTTCATGAGTGGTACATGACGGTGACCAAGCAAGGAAGAGAACTTTTAGGTGTCAAAATCGCCGAGTAATACTACTTCATGAAGGACGACGTAGTCTGGATTGAATTTAACGGCATGTATGACTTGTACCTCCAAGATGCTTTGGATGGTAAGCTTGTTAGCTGCTGGCTTTTGTAAGTCTAGCTTCCCTAAAATTAACGTCAAATATCGTAGCTTTCTCTCTTAATTTTAGGTCATCTTATGCATATGTCGTGTGTCATGCAGGATGCATATGCAAGTATTACGGAAAGCATCGCGAGACCACTGGGGCTTTATGGACCCAATTAGCATAAATGAGCAGCTTGTTCAAACCGCCGAAAAAGACACGTTAGTTATATTATGCCGCTACTTGCACAAGCAATTTTATAAAAATAAGATACTTTTACCTTACTATTTTGGATGAGTGTATTTACCATATGTGTTGTACTCCTATCTTATCTAACTAATTAATTAGGTAATTACCTAATTTGTTTGTATATGTGGAAGTTCTATTGGATACTCCTTGTGATCAACATAGAGACGAGTAAAATTATTGTATACGACTCGAAGGAGAAACCACAGGAATTATACCAAAGCATCTTAGAATTATTGAACAAGTAATGTCATCCAATAGATAGACTGGTACCAAACGTTGATTTGATTCATTGAATATAAACTTCAAACACCGTTCACTTTAATGTGCAGGGCTTGGAAGGTGTTCCATAAACACCATAAGAGAGATTACAAGGAACAATTTGAAGTCTAATTAATAAAATGGGTATGTATGTAAATTATACATTTTCTTAGTTCCATAAAATATGACACTAAAATCGTAAAGCATATTTTTTCCACTGAAGATTTGGAGGCAGGAGGATGAAAACAACTTATGTGGCTACTATGTCTGTCAGTACATACAAGATTTTATACACAAGAAAGAGATAAAAAAAGAGTTGATAGTACATCCTACCAATTCAATGTTCAAATATTCCAATTCTTATGGTACGGTATATCTAGCAAATAATAGTTTATTTAATATATTCACATTTTCAAATGACAGATGAAGCAGATGCAACATGGAATCCTTCCCAAGTACCGTATTCAGGTAATTCAAGAATAACTCGTCGGGTTCATTCTCGATGAGATTGTACGTCTCGGAGGAGAGTTCCACTATACGTGAATTTTTTTTATTTCACACAATAAAAATGATTATATATATACATTATGTGATTAGATGTGTTTGTTCCACACAATACATTGATTTTATATATATAATTGTAATAATGATATTTATTATGTGGATAAATAAAATAGAATCTTATTAATAAATATTTATTCTCAAATGCAATTAAAACTAGCGTATCAAATAGTGTACAAATATACGAGTCATGTATAGTACATACAATAGGAATGAAACTAAATACAAACAGCAATGATTCTAATTAAATGAAAACAACAACGAAACATAAAAAACAGGACCTTTAGTACTGAGTAGGGAGCCCGGTGGGAAGCCTAGCTGGTACTAAAGCTTGGTCTTTAGTACGAGGTGGTGGGTTCCCCACCCGATACTAAAGGGTGTATTAGTACCGGTTGGATAACCGGTACTAATATGTCACATCCTTTAGTCCCAGACGGACAATACATGTTCAAAAACCACGACTAAAGGGGGTTTTCAATCGGTACTAAAGACGCGTTCTTCTGTAGTGTAACAATGGACAATAGATCAAGATTACAGAAATGCCAATGAGCGTATGTGTGATCTCTAAATAAATCTGGTGCCCCTGAAGGCGGCGGTGCCCTTCTGCCGTGGCGCGTCCTGCGTTCACCTTCTAGGCGGGAGCACGAAGTATATTTGTCCAGGGCAGAGCAACTTGCTGGGCGCTAGCGTCGGCAGTCACTCGTTAATTTAGAGCATGTCAGAGTTGCACACGAAGAATGATGGCGTCATCCCGATGAGCATGTCCGTGATGACGGGAATGGCCAGGAGCTCCTTGAGCCGTTCCGATGGTGGCTGGTAACCGATGGCGGGTGATGGGCCAATGGCAATCCAATCAATGCGTCGAGAGAGGAGCAAGACAGCGTGAGGTGCGAGGCGTGAGCAACAAACTAGTGCGACGATGATGGATGCATGGTGCGTCTGTGCATTGCGTACTTGCGTGGCTGCGTGGGTATAACAACTCCTGGTGGCTAGAGCCAGGGTATGCCTTGTAGGTCCACCCCCAGGTACTACACAAGTAATGGAATGTGTCATCCAATATGACTAGCCAGATCATATTTGGATCGTACTGGAAAAAAACTGGATCAGACCATCGGTTAAACAAAAAAAACCAGAATCGGACACTTAACTAGTTCGGTTTTTCTAAAAGACTGCTTAAGAAATCGAATCGGTAAAAACTAGGCGAACTGAACGGTTTTATATTGAACCAGTTGTTGACGCAAAACTCACACAGGGATCTTTGCACCTTCACACTCGAAGGCACCAGTTCTAAAAACCCGGAGGTGTACGGAGCATGCTAGTTAATTTGACCCTACAATTGACAAGGAAGCAAACATGAGTTATTCTAATGCTATCGACGATGGCCCATCGACATCGGGCCCGATAGCTCACGTAACAGCTACAATGTATCATGAAAATGTATAAACAATTATGCACTAGTTGATTTATATCAAGTCTATTTATCATTCTTATCGGCAGATCCTAACAATCGGCTTACGAGATTGTCTCGGCACATCAATCCCTGTAGTTCGAACTTAACTGATGTAGCGCAAAGACATTATGCTAGGACTATCATGAATAAGACTGAACCAATTGACAAGATAGCAAGTAACTCATCGACTAAAAACCCTGATGGACGTTGGACTAGTAGATTAAATCAAACCATCCCATATACCTCTTCATCAATACGATGGATCGGACTCAACCACGACAACATCATATTGATGATCAGCATACGATCCAATCTAAAGCAAACTACGAGATCAGTGTGATCGACAAACACATTGATTCGGATAGTAAAGCATATTATAAGAAAGAAGAACAATGAATTACACCGATAACTAGTAAATCTGCTATCCCCGACATGATTAGAGATCAGACCTAACCGATGCAGCCTAATCCCACACGGGGAATCATCCTAATGCTACAAACCTAAAAGTTGGCGATGCGCCAAGGATTGATTGATTGGTTGTGTGAACGTTTTACAATAGCCCCGAGCCTAACTATTTATTGTCGAGGAAAATAGCTTATCCGTGTTTGACACATAATCTAAACTAACTTTATTATCTAACACTTAATGATAAAATCTTGTGAAGCCTAAGCCCACATTGCGTGTGTTCTGTCTTCATCCTTTGAACTCCTTCCGGCGGCCCATCGGCCCAGCCTCTTGGCTTGACATCCTCATGGAGTGTCGACCCAATTTCCGGTGTCAACACCAATGAACCGGTGCCAGTTTTAAAGAACCAAGCGGTTTAGTGTTAGCACAAGAAAATATTAGTTTGAGAGGTATTAAACATCTAGAATTTTTATTAATCTTTGACCATCACTCTAGCTCATATTTAGCATGTAATAATTAGCAAAATAATTATTTATATAAGAAGAACTAAATATAGATGATATTAATATTGACAAAAAAAGAAATGATGGGGATTTCCAAAGTGAAAATGCAACACCTAGAAACATCTTAAATAAACTTTATTTAAAATGTTTTAATATTATAATTATTGTGCTATTTATGGATTGTGACATTATAGTTATAATCTTAGATTTAAGTTGTATTTTTAATACATGATTATACATATTTCTCATTAAATTATATTATTTTTGTATTAAAATAATACAAAACAAACATAATATTAATAAAAAAACCACCGTTCCAACCGATAAACCGACAACTTAACTGATTCGATCATCGGTCCGGTTTTTTCCACTATGATTTGAACCATAATTGTGGCACACTGTTTCTACTACTTAAGTATATTTTCTTTATTTTCTTTTGTAAAACCTAAGTTTTACATGTTCTATTTTGTGTCTATACTAGCAGATTTTTTTAAATAATACATTTTTTAAATAAAATTTTAAATTTGGTACACGGATTTTAAAATTTGCAAAAATGATCTTCTGTCGATACTTAGTGTGTCGATCTAGGCCGATCGTCCCTAGATCGGCATACCATATATCGATCTAGGCCGATCGGCTAGATCAGCTGATGTCTCAGCTTGTGTCGGCCTTTGATCTGCCAATTTAGATCAATCCGGTCTAGATCGACAGATGGTCTGTCAATCTAGACTGAACCGACCTAGATCGACACACCAAGTACCGACAGGCTCTCTATATAAGGGGGTCCGAAGCCTCCCTCCCCCACCGCGCGCCCCAAGCTCACTTGGCCCCCTCCTTCTAGGTATGCCCTCTCCTCTCTTCTCTTCTTTAGATAGGGTAGGTAGTTTAGGAAAGTTTAGTAGTAGATTAGGGGTAATTTAGGAGTAGTTTAATAATATTTTAGAAGTATTTTGCTGGTACTATAGAGATAATTTGGGGTACTTTAGAGATAATTTAGAGGTACTTTAAACATACTTTAGCGATAATTTAGGGGTACTTTAGAGATAATTTAGAGGTATTTTAAACATACTTTAGCAATAATTTAGGGGTACCTTAGAGATAATTTAGAGGTACTTTAATCATACTTTAAGGATAATTTATGGGTACTTTAGAGATAATTTAGAGGTACTTTAAACATACTTTAGAGATAATTTAGGGGTACCTCAGAGATAATTTAGAGGTACTTTAAACATAGTTTAGAGATAATTAAGGGGTAGTTTAGGTAAAATTTAGAGGTACTTTAACATACCTTATTCTATGTAACTTTCTTGCGCGTGCTAGCCTATTGACGTAAGACCCGACCGTGACTGCATCCACTGCTGTTCCAGGTATTTGAATGTAATTTATATTTGTTGTACATGTTGCTATAGAATGTTTTTTCGTACTTCGGACATAGCCTTTGTGCACATAGTAACTTAATGATGTAAATTTATGTAATTTCATATTTTGCGTTGTTTGTATATAGTATGTATAGTTAAATGTAGTTAGCTATTGTTTGCTAACTAAGTGGAATGATACTATGGCGCAATTGTTTGCTGCTTAATTTAGCTATGTTGGTGTAAACTTAATGTTTATAGGCATGTCGAATAGAACATCATTTATGATTTACTATGAAGATGGACAAGTACTTATTGGTCATGATGGTGCTGACCTTAGTAGTTTTTAATATACCAAAAATAGTTTAAGTCGGGTGGTGGAGCGTAGCATTGAGAGTGTTAAGCGGTGGCTGTATCATATTTTTCGATTGGATAGAGAGCAGTGGGAGTTGTATTTGTATGCCTGATACAGCCGTGCGACCGAAGGGTATTTTTAGGAGATGTTTCCTGTTACCTCGACCGCCATGTAGAGAGGGTATGTCAGAAAGGCGCTAGAGCAAGGTTGAGAACGGATTTTGCTTATCTATTTTACTCCTCGTGCCTTTCCTACTCCAAACCCAGCACCTGATCAAGTTGTTGAGTCTGGAGTACAATTTGAGTTCGGCCAGAGTAGCCAAGTCCAGAAGATGATCTCTGAGACGGATGTAGTGCCACATTCCGAGGATACTCCCCCGTCTATGATAGCTAGGGTTGCTGAAGGGCAAGCTGATGAAGGAGATGACATAGAGGCCATACCTAACTTGCTAGAGAGAGAGGACCAAGACTTCGAGGAAGCAGTCGAGCAGGGTGCTAACAACAACTCAGATGAAGAAGATGAAACAGGAGATGGCAACAATGATAATGAAGACGAAGATGTTGTGATTCCCAATTAGTGGCAAGCACAAGATTTTGACGCTCTTGCTATTAACGAGAGCCATGACACTCGTTGGGAGTATGGATAGAACGAGGTCCAGAAGGATACAGTGTATCCTACGAAAGAAGTAGTTTAAGATGCTGTGAAGGTATGGGCATTATCACTCTGATGGTTATTTTGAGTCAAGAAGTCAAACCGCACAATGTATGATGTTGTGTGCGAGAGGGATGATTACCCATGGAGAGTCTGCGCACATTAACCAAAGTGGGGAATTCATTGGGTATGCTTAATTGTTGTGGAGCGTACCTGCGTGGTCGATATAGCTATAACCAGGCATAGGAATCTAAGTGCCAACTACATTATGGGTGTGATGTATTCTAAGATTATTGAGAATCTCAGTTATGAGCCCTTGGCCTAAATACTTGCTATAGATTGAAGGTTTAAGTACACAATCAACTATTCTAAGACATGGAGGCCTAAACAGAAGGCGCTAGAAATGAGGTTTGGTACATTTGAGGACTCATATCATAACCTGTCTCTCTGTCTGGACGTGGTAAAGAGGTGCAATCCTGGCACATACTTCTCGTTCGAAGAGAGGGATGCGGTATTCCTAGAGGGTGCTAAGATTCTACATCGAGTTTTCTTTGCACTCGGTGCTTGCATCCGGGCTTTTCAGTATTACCGTCCCATTTTTTGTGTGGATGGTATATTTCTAACTAGAAAGTATAGATATCAGATATTAACTGCTATTGGTATTGACGGCAATAACCAGGTTATGCCAATTGCCTTTAGCTTCGTGGAAAGTGAGAACTATGAAAGTTAGTTGTGGTTCTTACGACACCTGAACATTTGGGTTCTTCAGGGCAGGCCAAATGTTTGTGTGTTGCATGACCGACATGTGGGACTGATCAAGGCAGTCTAACATATAAAGTACGATCCAGAGGAGCCATATCCTTGAAAAGACATTCAGTCTCGATAGTGTATGCGCTATTTAGGTGTAAATTTCTTCCGTCACTTTGGAAAGAATAAAGAATTGACTAATTTATTCAAGAGACTATGTAGCCAAAACCAAGAGAGAAAGTTCAAGGCCTTGTGGAGGAAACTTGATGAGCTGACATCAAAATACAAGCAAGAGAAGACTGCCAAGCAGCAATCTAGAAGTGATCTGGAGTTAGAGCCACTTCGTTCTCTACCCACTGATGATCAATATACGATCCGTAAACGGCAAAGGATGAAAGTTCGCTGCTTCTTGGATTGGATTAAATTTGAGAATATGGAGTATTGGTCTCTACTGTATGACAGTCAAGGTACAAGGTATGGCATTATGATCACCAACCTTGCTGAGGTGTACAATTGGGTGATGCGGGGTATACGATGCTTGCCTTTGGTTGGTATTGTGGAGGGCATAATCCGTGGAACCACCCGATACTTCATGGACCACCATACTGCTGCTTTGGTGGTGCACAGGGACTAGTGCCTTCTGTATTGCACAAAGATTACAGAATATTTCATAGAGAAGAGTAAGAAGGCAACTCAGCATCGTGCCATCAAGACAAGTTCTCGAGAGCTATGTTTCGAGGTGACCTAGCGAGACAAAGGTCAAAGAGAAACAAATCAGGATATTATTGTCCATGAGTGCACCGTTACCGACACTTGTCGGTGTACCTACAACAAACCATCTCTCTACCACAAGCCATGTAGCCATGTCATGGCGGCGTACGCTATATTTGATATGACCACCGAGGTGTACTTGTCTAAATACTTCACAAAGGAGAAGGTCCTTCAGACTTGGAGCGGTAAACTCCAAGGGTATGGGGTTGTTAACTCATTCACATCTTCACTAGATGGTGCGCGTCGTTGGGTACTAGATTTCCAACATGTCAACTCAAAGGTGGGAAGAAAAAAGACACGACGTATTCAAAATGATATGGATAAATCTAAAGCAGGCAAACGAAAGAAGATATGCTCTTTGTGCAACATGACCGGACACTAGTATAAGAATTACACAGGAGCTAGCACAAGCAGGCGAGGGCCCACATGACATACAAATCACCGCACAACACACACTGTACATAGTCCCCGAGATGTAGGTACGTCAGTTATTTTACTATTATGTCACATGTTGTATCTTCGTCACTAACGAGCTTTGTCTATTTTACAACCTGTAGATAGCGGGTAACGATGATTTCTCTTACGAGCTTCTCTCCCTCACGATCGATGGGCACCATCAGGCATGAGCACTCACATCCACCGAGGAGGACAACTAAGTAGATCTCGTGCCGCTCAGAGTCTAGACACCGCAGCATCTCTGGAGCATCCATCCCCAATGGGTTGGCAGGTTTGTTAAGCAAGTATAATATCAGTTCATGTTTTATTTTTATTTCATCACGTGACTAACATTTTCTTCGATGCAGATTACGCGGTGCTGGCTTACTTCCCCTGGCTAGATTGGTAGAGGGAGCAACCAAGTTTTCATTCGACCGAGCTCTCATCAAACATGGGTCGACAAGTGGAGGCCAAAGACACACACATTCTACCTGCCTTTGGAGGAGGTGATGATTATGCTAGAGGATGTATCATTCCTGCCAGGATTTCCACTAGCAGGAGCAGTAGTTGTGTCCGACGATGTTGAGCCAGAGTGGCGCGTTGACCTACTCGCGCACTTCACGAGCGTCCATCCCATCCTGCCTGGCGGCGAGGCAGTCCATGAGTTCAACTCCACACACGGGCCGATGCAGAGTTGGTTGCGTCAGTACTAGGTACATCATTTTAACACGGTAATAACATTGAACATTAACTTATCCTTACTGTATACTAATATTTGCTACCCTTTGTTAGGCGGAGCACCTAGCCCACGATGCTGACGATTACACCGTTAGCCATCACCTAGAGGCTTACCTCCTTTGGCTTTTCGGCTGGGTGATGTTCACCAGCACGTACGACGACAGTGCCGACAGGCATCTGGTGTAGTTTGCTCGGGCCATTGCCGATTCAGCGGATGACGTCGTGCCACGGTACTCATGGGGATCTGCCATCCTTTACGCCACATACCGTGCTCTTTGCGATGAATGTAGACAACGGACGAATAGCACGTCGATTACTGGGTGTCCACTGTTGATACAGATTTGGTCTTATGAGAAGGTGCAGATTGGTCGGCTCCAGGTTGACATGGCACCGTACGCAGGGCGGCCGCCATATGAGGACATCAACGCCCCAAATATCACTGCAGAGACCGCTGCTAGGTAATGACCGCAACGTCAGGATGAGCTGCTGACAGAAGATACTTCATATATCCTACCATCGAGGATGACTTCATATTAAGAACGAGAACATTAAATTAGTTTTTACGTCCATTAATTACTAACTTTGGTGTAAATAACTTCAGTTATTTGGTCTTATAGGATAATCCAAGGAAGTGTGATTTCACCCAATGGATCGATGATTCAAGGCAACAATCCACCAGAGGGCCTATACGATAAGCCGCGACTATGGAGGATTACACGCGAAGGAAGGAAGAGCATTGCCTAAAGGTGGAGCATGCTACTTCAAGTTGGATGACAAATCCTCTAGGAATCCCTGAGTGGGAGCAACGACCTACGTGCGCCTGTGACAGTCATTGCATGCTAAGGACCTCGCTCGGAGGGGAATCAAGGGGAAGGAGAGAATTTATGTTCCCCAACATATATGACCACTTCATGGTAAGGGATCACAACTAAATCACAGCTTATTTTCGAATAATTTTCTACTGTAACACTTACCTTCATATCCATTACGGCAGTAAAATATAAGGAGATGTACATTCCATCGGTGGGTAGATGTAGCATCACCTACGTACGAGGATGGTTGGATCATAGAGGCGAAAAGTCACTCGGAGTACGAAACGAAAAAGAGGGAAGCTGATGAGCGAGAAAGGAGTGCAAGATTTGATGAAGAGGAAAGACAACGGAGGGCATACCATAGGCAGCGGGAGCTCAGGTACAGAGAGAAAAGAAAATAGGCCAGACGCGCCAGGGAAGAAAGACAATGGAGAAATTAGTAGGACCTTCCTGTCCGTACTACTAGTGTGCCATTTGTAATCTGTTAAACTAGTTATTGTGCCTAATTTCTGTTGGATTGCTTTCGAACAGCTTCGGGTATTGTGCTATATGCATTGAAATCTCTTTATCTGCATGCTATTCACTATCTACTCACAATTTGAATATCTTGCACTTACACTTCAATACCACATTTTTCGAGCTTGTTTGCAGATGTGTGATTCCCTATGAAATAGATATTACAATCTCGTTTTAAAATAGAGAATAAGAAAGTATGCAAATTTTTCTAATTCCACATAATATTCTACAATATTACGGATATATAACATATTAATAAAAAATAGGTTTTTTAATATTGAATTTGTCAAAAAAAATTAATATTGAATTTGTAAAAAATATAGGCTCCAGTCGATATTTGATCTGTCGATCTGGACAGTTTGGCATAGATCAGTATACCATCTACCGATCTAGGCCGTCTGGCCTACATCGACAGATATGATGGTCTGCTGATATAGGCTGAATCGGCCTAGATCGGCAGATCAAACGTCGACAGAACTGGATCCCCAGCCGATCTAGCCGATCGGTCTAGATCGGCACACCAAGTATCGACGGAAGATCATTTTTGTAAATTTTGAAATCCGCTTACCAAATTTGAAATTTTATTAAAAAAATGTTTTATTTTTAAAAAATTCTATACTAGCACGGTATGATTCCTTTTGTCAATCCGTACCTAACGGGCCGTGGCCCGTTTCGAGTCCCCCCCTCGAATCCCATCCCAACAGTTGTTGACAGGCCCAAGCGTCAGCGTGGCGAAAGTCCAACGCGGCGTCTCGGACGCTTGCGCGGTTTGTGCAGCTCGCGCCTGCGCCTGCCCCTCGCATGCTCTGTCGGTGGCAGCATCCATCGCCGTCCTGACCAGATTGCCACATTCTTCAAAGATATTTTTTTGCAATATTAATTCTTTTTTTTTCACTGCGTCGAACAGTAGAAGCTACACGACCAAAAGAACGAAGTATTTAAGAAACAAAAGAGCAGGCGTGGAGCGTGCTGATGAGGCATTGTACAATTATCGTATTCGTACATGCTTGCCTTGGGCCACTACATAGGTGGCGCTTCGTTCTTACGTTTCAATATTTTTTATATTTTGCTGTTTTCATACGATAAAAACAACTATAACTGTTTTGAACATAGAAATTTAAAACCGCATATATTCTATCGTGATTTTTTTTTAAAAAAAAATAAACTTAGGTTATGCTGTCATCTATGTCGTGTATAAAGATAAAAAGTTAAATACCACTAACGATTAAAGTAAGCCATTTTCAATAAATTGAAAATTTACGAATAAAATAAGCCAAACAGTAGTTCATGTGTTGAGTGATCATGAATAGGAATGGCAATCGTATCCGATTATCCGTTTACCCACGAGTAAAAACCCTATTAGGATCGGATTTATTCCCAATTTCATACCCGACGGGTAAACGGGTACGGGTATGGGTAGTAGTATTGACTACCCATACCCGTTTACCCGATTACCCGGTTATCTGAATATAAAAACTATCTCCAAACCCTAACTCATTATCTTTCCTCTCTCCCTTCCCACTCTCAGCCGCCACCAGTACTCTCTTTCCTCGCACAGGCTCCTTGCGCGCCGCCCCGAGCAGGCTTTCGCTCCCCGTGAGCCACCTCGACCCCGCGTC
>KE372243.1:281259-292924 GCA_000418225.1 Zizania latifolia
CAAGCCCTGCCCCGTGCCCTCCCGACCGCCACGGCCAGCCCTCGCCACGCCCTTAGCCCTAGGCCATCGGTGGGCGGTGGCCCCCGTCTCGTCCTCTTCTGATGTGCTGCCATGTCTGCTCAATCTCATACTCACTGGTAAACGGGTATACCCGCAGGTATACGGCACCCGCGGGTAACGGGTATAGACATGAGTTTTTACCCGTTGGGTAAACGGATACAGGTACGAATATGCACTACCCGTACCCGTCATATCTGATTGTCATCCCTAATCATGAAATAGATCGAGAGAGTAAAATAGTCTTTTATTTATTTTTATTATATTTTTGCTCATCGTCCCCACGTCAATTATCAAGGGCGAGTAGGTACAAACATTAGCGATCCGAAGCATAATTAGGCTCGCTGTTCATCTCGTCCTGCAAGTTGCAGAGCAGGGACCCCGGCCCGGTTCTTCGTCCACGACCACAATCCGTTCCAGTGTCGGCTGTTGATTCTCTGCCTTACACTTTGCGTGCTAGTGCAAGTTTCCCGTTATTTTTAATTGCGATGATTAATTAAGCAAGCTAAGAATCATTGTGAAAAGCTAAAGTTCTAGTTTGAATCCCGGGTAAGTTTACCAGGTGTAAATCTCTCATCCAACTCAACTGGTAAGAGGTGGTTAGTTCAATTAGAGAGGTGACGGGGCCATTTTTAATTTTACGGTAGCCTAATATAATATTTCCTGTAATTTAATATACAGATAGTTTTGTATTCATATACAATAATTTAAAAAATTAACTCAAATAATTTTGTTGTTTCTAATTTATTATGCTTCAAAAATATAAATTGTTTATTTATGTGAGAGGTGTCCACACCAGCACACATGAAACTGTTGAGGAAATTACTTTTCGCCGTACTCAAGGAATCATCAGAGATTAATTAAAGGCCTGGACGACCCTTTGAAGTTCTAAAGACTCTGGTCTACATCTTCGAAGCCCTTCGAAGCCAGAGCCCCCGAGATCTTCCGGAGCAAAGCCTTCAGCAATACAGCTCCAGAGACCGTAAACCATTTCAGAGCTCGAAGCCCAAAACCCGAGGGTATACGTCCCTTCAGACAGGACGTATACTTTATAGTACTACATTTAGTCTTTTACTATGTTACCTCTACATATATTTACACTGTATGTTACAGGCATAGTTGATTGTAAGCAGATGGTAACAGCGTATTATCCTCTACGAATTATACCTATAAGTACCCCTTCTTTACTGCTGAAGAGGGGACCAGCAATACACATACTTCCGGACGTAATGTGTTACTTCATTCGAAGGCCTAAACCGGACCTAAACACTTTGACTAAATCTTAAGCCCTTCGAGGCTTGTAGAACCATTCAAAGCTGCCAAAGTACTACGGGGATTTAAACCCTGACGAGTTCACGCGCTTCTATGCCCTTGCAAATGAGGCCAGCGGAGGCGTAAGGGATACCATGGCCAAATGCTTCCTATTGGCCCTCGAAGGCATAGCTCTTTGATGGTTCTAGTCCCTCAAATCAGGCTCAGTCAAATCCTGGGAGCACCTACGGAAGAAGTTCAGCAGCAACTTCCAAGGGACTTACGTGGCACCCATGTCCACCGAAAGCATTTTCCAGGTGAAGCAGCAGCCCGGAGAGACCATTCGGCAATATTTTCAACGCTTCGCCTATACGAAGTCCTAAATCAAGGGGCTCTCGACATCGTTTGTGGTTGACGCGGCCCGTGAAGGCGTCACCCATTCAGGCCTCCTTGACAAGCTGCACCGAAAGCCCATATCTTCAGTGGCCTAGCTAATGAAGTATTTGAGAAGCATGCCCGTTCCGAGGAAGGGCAGCTCCGTAGGAATGCTGCCGTTGCACAAGTCCATGCGCCGGAGGTATGAGCTCCGAGTCCACCAAAGCCGGCATACGTGGAGGCTAGGGCTCTCGAATCGAAAAGAAGCAAGAAACTTTCGGAGCAAAGTGTTAAACATTGCCGAACTCTGGCCCCCAAAGTTCCAGCAAGGCCAGCAGCTGGACCCCCATCCTAGGTCAAAGCTTCTTCTGCAACGTGTATGGAGCCAATCGTAGCCACAACACTGACACCTGCAAGGCCACTTTGGCCCTGCGAGGCAACTACCTCAAGCAGACTGTAGGCCGAGGGACGATAGATCGAGCCCTCGAAACAGCCCGCCCAGAGCATGTTCAGGCCGTGGCCCATGCTGAGCCGAACGAAGTGCAACCTTGAGTCTCGATGGCGAACGCAATGCCGCCCCCAAGGATCGAGAACACACCAGGGCCCCCGAAGCGAGTACTGCTCCCGATCTCCGGCGGCGGTGCACTTGGAAATCTGTCCAAGAGATAGAGGCGCGAGTATGTCCTTAAGGTAGGACATATCGGGACCTCATCCTCGGCCGCGACGATGCTGGAGTGGGCCCACATGCCAATCTCCTTCACCACTAAAGACGCTGTTGGTATCAAGTTCCCGCATGCGAACCCCCTTGTCATCTCCACTGACATTACTGGCACCGAAGTGCGGCGAGTACTCGTTGACGGTGGCAGCTTCGTGGACATTATTTTCACGCATGCCTTCGACCAGCTTTGCATCCCTAGGAAGCATCTCCTTCCAGCTGTAAGGCCTCTACAGGGGTTCAATGGGCCGTCCCTCGAGGCAATAGGCCAGATAGGCCTCAAAGTTACCTTCAGTGAAGGCAACCTCCCGCGCGCAGAAGAAATTATCTTCGATGTCATCGATGCCCCATATGCATACAACGCTATACTCGGAAGGGGTACTCTGAAATAGTTCGAAGCGATCGCGCACCACAATTATTTGTGTGTTAAGATTCTCACTCAAGGGGAATCCTTACAGTATTCAGAGATCAAAGCGTGACACGAAGGGTCAAATACGGCCACACCGCACCCCTCAACGCTCAACAAGTACACTCCATACAAGTGCAAGACGAAAGCAGCACACTCCCAGAAGACCACCGAGGGCCAGCCGTCAAACCCTGGCCCGATGGGGAAGTGGTCACTCGGGTTATCATCGAAGGAGGGCTCGAGTACCCTCTACAGTTCGGAGGCGATTTAAGCCCTGAAGAATTATCTTCACTGAAGAGAACCATAAGATCTAACCTTGATGTCTTTGCATGGACTGGCGAAGACATTTCGAGTGTAAATCAAAGCTTTATTGAACACTCCTTGCTGGTAAATCCTTGAGCTCGTCCAGTACGTCAAGGCCTCCACAAGTTATGAACCGAAAAAGCGAGCCTCGCCAAAGTTAAAGTGGAGAAGCTACTTCGTGCAGAGGTCATATGGGAGGTTAGCCATTTGGAGTGGCTATCGAACCCCGTTTTTGTAAAGAAGAAGAATACAGGAAAATGGCTTATGTGTATTGACTACACTTCGTTAAATAAAGCATGCCCCCATAACCCCTACCCCATGCCTCGCATTGACCAGCTCATCGACTCCACAGCGGGCTCCGAGTTGTTAAGCTTCCTTGATGCATACTCTGGTGACCATCAAGTGTGGCTTAAGAAAGAAGACCAAGAGAAGACAAGTTTTATCACCCCTTCGAGGGTATATTGCTATGTACGAATGCTCTTCGACCTGAGAAATGCCGAGGCTACCTTCTCTAGATTAATCACAAAAGCCTTGGGTCATCAACTAGGAAGGAATGTTGAAGCCTATATGGACGACATTGTAATAAAGAGCACTAAGAAAAATGTACACTGTAGGGATTTAGCCGAGACCTTTGAAAGCTTAAGAAGGGTAGGAATTTGACTAAATCCAGAAAAGTGTGTATTCGAAGCCAGAGCCATAAGCTGTTGGGATATCTAGTTTCGAGTCGAGGAATCAAAGCCAGCCTACACAAATCAGCGCATTGCAATGAAAGGCACCTCCAGAGAATTTAAAGCAGGTCTAAAAGCTCGCAGGTCACCTCGCTGCTCTAAGCAAGTTCCTCGCACGCTCGGCTCTGAAGACTTTGTATGGACCCCTGAGTGCCAAGCCAGCTTCTACGACATAAAAATATACCTCGCAGATTTGGCTACTCTAACCACCCCACTTCTGGAGGAAGAACTGTAATTATACCTTGTAGCAACGGCCTTCACCGTCAGCGCAGTGCTAGTCCACGAAACAGACATCAGAGACAAGTTGGTTCAAAGGCCAATATACTTCGTCTCCGAAGCCTTGTCTAGCGCAAAAATGAGGTATACGGAGCTAGAAAAAATCACCTATTCCCTCATTATGGCCTCAAGGAAGCTTCGGCACTATTTTTTCGCACACAATATTATTGTGCCGATGTCATATCCACTCGGAGATATGCTCCGCAATAAGGACTCAATAGGCCACGTCAGGAAGTAGGCCATCGAGCTGGCACCCTTCGAAATTACCTTTACTGCACGAACTACGATCAAGTCTCAAATCTTAGCAGACTTCGTTGTAGAACAGACCCCTTCAGTGGCATGGTAGCCCAAAGCACCGTGCGAGGGTATTTGGACTATTTATTCAAATAGTGCTTATCAGGCCTCTGGCGTGGGTGCCGGAGCTATAATAATTTCTTCCTCTGGCTAGAAGGCCTTGTATTCTATAAGGCTAAATTTTAAAGCTATAAATAATATGGCCGAATACGAAAGCATATTGTAAGGTCTTCGAAAGGCGCGTGCGCTAGGCACCACAAGGGTCAGTGTAAGGACAGACTCCTAAGTTGTCGCAGGCCACGTCGACAAAAGTTTTCAAGTTCGGCACCCTGACTTCGCAGGGTACTTGGCCAAAATATAGAAGGCAGAGTTAGCATTCAAAGGAATCTCGATTTGGAGCATCCCGAGAGCTGACAATCAACAATCTGATGCCTTAGCCAAAGCGGTAGCCAGAGGCCAAGAGCCAACGGCCAGAGTATTTTACGAAGTACTACCTGCGCCATCTACACTAACACCACAAGCCGCCGAAGTACTCTATGTACAGACAGACGACTGGCGAAGCCCTATTATAGCAATGCTAAAAGAAGAAGCGGACCTCCCACAAGGCTCCGAATTGCAAAGAATGAAGTACAGGGTCCGAAATTGTCATATAATAAACGATCAGCTATACAAATTAGGAGTGTGTGCTCCGCTACTTCATTGCATCTCCAGATCTGAAGGCCAAGACATACTCTAGGGGATTCACGAAGGGCTATGCGGAAGCCATTTAGCACCTCGAGCTCTTGCAGGCAAGACACTCTGCCAAGGGCTTTACTGGCCCACTATAACTACAGATGTCGAGGACTTTGTTCGCACCTGCTAGGGGTGCCAGTGGATGGGCAGGCGAAGTCACTTACCACCCACTCCGCTGTAGGTCATCGCCCCAGTATGGCCTCTAGCTCACTGGGGCATGGACCTAATCGGAGCCTTCCCAAGAGCGAAGGGTAACTTGAGGTTCGCAGTCGTCGCCATCGAGTACTTATCCAAGTAGGTGGAAGCCGAAGCATTAACCACAATAACCTCGAACAACATTCAAAAGTTCTTTTAGCAGAACAAAATTTGCCGCTTTGGGGTACCCAAACAGTTGACGATAGACGACAGCACTCAGTTCGACTCTGAGCCATTCAAGGAATTCTGCGAAGGGCTTAGCATCGAACAATGCTTTGCCGCAGTCCGACACCCGTAGTCTAATGGAGTAGTTGAAAGAGCCAATGGTGATTTTTTGTTAGGCCTCAACCGTCAGATCGTAGGCCTCACAAAAAGGCTATGGGCCGAGGAGTTGCTAAAGATACTATGGACCATTCGAACTACACAAACCCGGTCAACTGGATTCACCCTTTCGCCTGCTGTTCGAAGATGAAGCCATAACCCTGTAGAATTAAAGGGGGTCACTACACACCTAGTTGCCGGAGGACAACTCCGAAAGGGAGGCATCCCTAGACCTCCAAGAAGAAACGAGTCTACGGGCTGTCGCCAATTTGACAAAGTACCAAACTCAAACAAATGCCTGGTACAACTCGAAGGTGAAGCCCAACGTTATACAGCTAGGGCACTTGGTCCTACGGAGTGTACTCATGCCAGGAAAATTGTGCAACAAATGGAAAGGCCCATTTATTATGCTCCGATCGAATCGTCCAAGCTCATTCAGATTATCAACCCTCGAAGGCGAAGAATTGAAGCACACCTAACATACGGAACACCTTCGATGGTACTATGCATAACATCATGCATCACGGCTATGTAAATCTACACACCTTCGAATAAATGCTTTGCATAGACAGGCTTCGTCAAAGGTAATATACATCCCCTAGGAAGAACGGTTCGCATCTAGCCCGACCTCGAACCTATTGGACTAACAATGGACGCATCATCACGACAATATGGCTTCGAGGGTTGTGACTAGTGCGTCCTCATTTCCGCTACCCGAAGCCACTAGCTCAGCATGAGATAAATAAAGTCTAACACACCTATGAGCACACCGCGCTCTAGTGCAAAGCCCGGAACCCAATGCTCGAGGGTAGCTCCCCCGAGTAAGGCTAACGGCACTGACTTCGGGTACCCTTGTGGACCCTAAAATTTTGGTATGATCCGCTTCGCCATTACCACTTCACAGCACCTCCGGGCCTGAAGCTATATAAAAATGAGGGTCGCCTCCGAGTAAATAACTCAAGTCATACCCAATGGTCCCAAGCGACCAAGAGTACAAAGCCTTGCTTTGAAAACCTCCCGATTAAAAATTAGAAGCATATAAAAAGGTCCCAACTGACCGCGAGCACGAAGCACTGCTTCGCAACTAAGCATACCTCGCATACATATCGAAGCATAGAACTACCGCATGAACAATGCCCGCAGCACGTCTAAAACTTCACACCCGCCGTGAGCAAGGGCAGAGTAGTAAGTACGCATGCATTCGAACTACGCTTCGATATATTTAATAGTACTAAGTACACCTCAAATGCAAAATGTTGTAACAAAACCTTTATTCAAACATATCTCAAATTACAAAGTACAAAGTACCTCGCTAAATATACTCTAAGTACAATAGAATCAATTACAATACAACTCATGTATAAGCACTATCGAGACCTAGCAAAAAGCAAACACCCCTCGCTTGGCCACCCCTCGCTTGGCCACGGCCCCTGCTCGGCTCTGAACCACTCCCGGAGTCCCCGTCGCTACGCCGACCACTAGGGCCCAAAGGGCTTCATTTACACTTCAAGCCGCCTCACTTCGAAGGCTTCTGGACACTCCTCTCTTCTTGAAGATCAGCCCACGAATGAAGCGCTTGAGGCTAGGTGTCGAAGGCAGAAAAATCCAATTCCTCCGTAGTAGCCCCTTCCGGCTGGCGAAGGAGCTGATCCCCTCCAAGCTCGGACCCCGCTCCATCAAAGCAAGTTAAATCTAATGAAGATGACGAACTTTGAGCGGCTCTATCTTGATCGATGTTAAAAGCTTGTTAGCCACTTTGGCCACCACTTCGTCGTTAGGTCCTCGTGGAAGTTTAAAACAAGAACGGCCTTCGGACCTAGCTACTTCAAAAACTACCCATTCAAGACAAAGGGCTTCGGTGGCTTCAAGTACCTCGATGTCACCCTCGGAATTCACAACATGATCCTTGGCACAAGTATGAAACAAACCCATTTTCATTAATGTATTCGAGGCTAATTACATTTGCATCAAAGCATTTACAAAAGGCCTAAAATCAATACCTCAGGACGAGTAGGCGCAGGAGGTGGTGGCACCCGTGAAGCCAGAGAGGAGCACTATTGAGCATGACGGCGGCCCTTGTCGATAAGCTCTTGTGAAGCTGGCCCCCCTTGATCCCTCCATATGTCTTGGAGGGCCCTCCATGCCATGCCTACCTCCGCTGTTGGGGAAAACATCCTCGGGCCTCTGAAGTGAAAGTCTTGCACCGAAGTCAACCGTCGAAGATGGGTGTAGTCGGAGTCATGAAGGGCTTGCATGACGCTCTGAGCCGTGACCCTTCTCGAGGTCTCCATGAAGACGTCCATGGTCTTCTCAAGAGCAGAGGCCGCCTGCTCAAGGTACTTCACCCAAGGGTCCAAGGGCTCAGTAGCCCCAAAACTCGGAGCCCGGCTTTTGGTTCCAAGACGGGCCATCATTTCTTGAAGCTTTCCGATGGTCATGTCAAGTGCAGCCATAGCCCCCATGTGCTCGTCCTCGAGCTTCACCTTCTCGGCTTTAAGCCCTTTGACCTCAGCCTTCATGGTGGCCTCTGATTCGAGGAGCCTTTGGGCCTCGGCCTCCGCCTGCCACCGGTCCTCGCACTCCTGGGCAGCATCCTCTCCAGCTCAGCAACCTGCTCTTTGGTCACCAAGGCACGCTGTCGAAGGTCCCACACAGTGCGCTCGGTCTCGGCTTCATGCTGGCACCCTGCATCAAAATGAGCACCTTCAAAATAAATAAGAAGAGTTAAAAAATAAACTAAGGGAAAAACAGCACGTTCGAAGCACCATATACCTGAGCCAAGGCCCCCTTGGCCATCGAAGACAGGTCCTGATGATGGCACCCCGCAGCCGCAGCCACCAATTCACTCCGAGTGATGTCCTAGTGGGCTCGGAGTAAGGCTCCAAGAGCCTTTCTAGCACTCCTCCCGAAGGGAGGTAGGCTCGAAAGAAGGGAATCATCCGGTTCGAGCAATCCAAGTCTCCAGCCTCAGACGAAGGATGTGCGTTGTGTGGGGTCTTGGGGGTGGAGCGCCATCATGGCCATCTCCACCATCATCTCCTTCGAGGTGCTCCTCTTTGGGGTTACCCTCTGAGAGCCCCTCTTTGGAGTCGCTCTCCATACGCTCTCAGTCAGAGTCATTCTCCGCATTGTTGCCTCTGACCTCATCATCACCACCCCGCTGTTGTGTGTCATCGGCAGCGATGAAGTCTAGAAAAGATAATACATATATGAGTTATATGCAGGAAATGCTCAGAAGAAACACCTCGAAGGAAAAGGTTCGAAGGGAACTTACCGTCGAGGCCAGGCGAAAGCGGAGGACACAAGGCCATCTGAAAAATGGCCTCCACATCCTCCAAGTTAACCTCCAAAATGCTAGCCCCAGCGATGCATCTACGTCATGGACCAGCCAGTCTCTCCCTAGAGTTAGAGGCCGAGAGTCTGATGTCATGGGTGCCATTCCGTTCGGGCCCTAGACCTACACCGCTACTTCGGTCACCCCCTTGGCCGAGGCATCAGTCGTCTACCTTGAAGCAGACGATGACTCACGTTGTTGTCGTGAAGCCTGAGGCGAGGCCTCTGCGTCGTCAGTCATCCGCTTCCTCTTCGAAGTCCCACTGCCTGAAGATAGGTCTGGCATCTCTAGAGGGTAGCGCGCTGCTCTGCCCATACTTGGTTGTAGCGCTCCCACTTCCCAACGAGTGTGAGGTGCTTCATCTGCTCGGCGACGGTGGAGGGTCCTACGATGTGCTCGGTCGCCTTCGCTGCCTACAAAGGGGTGAGCTTGACGCGAGACACTGCATAAGACAAGTCATTAATAACCGAAGCCCAGTTAAATACAAAGGGAAATTGCTCGTAGTTCAAATATCTTACGGATATCCTCCGAAGCCAACGTCTTCGGCTCCCCATTGGTGGAGTCCCAGAACTCGATCGGCCACCTCGCCTTAAGCGGAGGGATCCTTAGCAGAATGAATTCCTCTGCTAGGTCCTTTATGCTTATTCGAGTGGGACCAGTTTTAGGAGATGGATGCAGGATGTCAAAGTTGGCTCGCTTGGTCCCCCCTCGGTATGGCGGCGGTACGGGATGGGGGCGTTGGTGGAGCGAATGTTAGCGTCGTCCCCAACCGACATGAGAACCACCTCCGCTCCCACTTCGAGTACCACCTCTCATGTGAGGCCTTCGTCGGGAAGCTCTCAGTGAACTCATCTTGGAGCTAGAAGTTAACGCTCCTGAACCCCAATAGCTTCACACTATTATCGCTCTGAGGCCTGAGCTTAGGTTGGCAGTTGGCTTCGTGAAGAGCCGTGAAGACGTTCACTTGGTCCTCGCACCTTTCCATCCTCATGGTCCATTCGAAGATGGCTAGCCTTGCTACCGCATTTGGCGATAGCTGGGGGAGTTCAAGGTGGAACATGTGAAGCACTTCCCCCAGCAGTCGTGAGGCCGAGAGTCCGAGCCCTGCCTCGAAGAAGGCCTCGAAGGCAACTATCTCATTGTCCCGAGGCACTAGAATCACTTCGCCCTTCGGTTGGCGTGCTTCGTAGGGCTGCTCGACCTTGTCTTCGTAGGCCTTCATCATGGACTCCGCCGTAGATGAGGTCTTCATCAGCTCGAAGGTTTGCTCCAGATTTCCCTTCAACGGAGGCCATAAACCCTTTGGTCTTTGTGCCTTTGAGATTGCAGGAGCCTTCGCCGCTGCTGCGGTAGCCGCCTGCACTTCAACCGATGAGGGCATTACAGCGGTGCGAAGGCTAGGCTTCGACGACATCTTTTTCATCATCTCAAACGGCTATTGGAGGGCTTCAAACCAAGAAGGCTTCGAGCGCCGAGGTGTGTGGACTGAGGAGGCTAAAGCACTAAAGAAAGCTAAAGGCTAAGAACTACAACTTGAGAGCGTAAAAATGAGCTGCGGGCGCAAGGACGCTTATATAGGCGGTGAAAACTGCTGGTTCGCCCCCCGGCATAAAAAATCCTTACCACGTTTAAACCCCGCACTATCGCTGACATGTGGGACCACGGTAAAAATAACTACACCGAAACAGTAGCGCGATGTTTTGGCTTCGTGGATTTGGCCGTTGCCGGTGTCGTTTGGGCTCCCGTGTGCGCGTCCCATCGAGCCCGCAAGCGCATTAAATGCTCTTTAATATTGCATGAAAAGATTTTGATTTGCAGGTCAAGATCGAGGTATTAAAATTCGGAGTACGGCTGAAACTCAAAGCACATCCACCTTCTTCAACAAAGAAATAAATATGAAGGGCTACTGTTGGGAGAATTACTTTCCGCCGTACTCAAGGAATCATTAGAGATTAATTAAAGGCCTAGACGATCCTTCGAAGTTCTAAAGGCTCCGGTCTACATCTTCGAAGCCCTCGAAGCCCTTCGAAGCTAGAGCCCCCAAAGCCTTCGGCAATACCGCTCTAGAGGCCGTAAACCGTTTCGGAGCCTGAAGCCCAAAAACCAGGGGTATACGTCTCTTCAGACGGGACGTATACTTTACAACACTATATTTAGTCTTTTACTATATTAACCCTACATGTATTTACACTGTGTATTATAGGCATAGTCAGTTATGAGTAGAGGGTAATAGCATATTACCCTCTACGAATTATGCCTATAAGTATCCCCTATTTACTGCTGAAGAGGAGACCACGAAATACTTCGTATTATAGCAATACACATATTTTCGGACATAAGGTATTACTCTATTTAGAGACTTGAACCGGACATAAACACTTTGACTAAATCTTAAGCCCTTCGAGGCTTGTTGAACCTGTCGTGTAATAATTTATTGCACCAACAGAAACAAAATATAAAAAGGTGTATATAACTTTGAAAATAACCTATATTCAAAATTAAAAAAAACTAAAATGGATTGGAATTGAATTTTTTATTCAATATCAGGATAGCAAATTATACAAGAAAATATATGAAAACTTAGAACTCATGTGGCAACCACCTCTATTTTTAAAATAGACGGAGCATTTCCACGTCGTCTGTCTTCACTGCTCTTGAAGGAGTTGAAGGTGCTTGTT
>KE372243.1:339114-357161 GCA_000418225.1 Zizania latifolia
TGGAGATAGAGATCACCATGTGAGAAGGGCCATACTATGTCACAGTTAATATGATTGCCTATGATGTTTACTTATGTTCCTGTCATACTATTGTTTCATGTTTTGTATACGGTAGGCATTGTTACCATGTTAGAATAGTTTTCCTCAGAAAATTAAAAGTCATTGATGCACTTTCCAATAGATGCACCTACGAAGGTTTTTGATCATTGCATGGTAGGTCTGCCAAAGCAGGGTGCCATCTTTTATCTTAACCAGTTAGGGTGGATGTCGGACATCCACAAGCATAGTATTGGTTTGCTTAATAAAGCTATCAAAATGGTTTTGGGCTTTGGGGCATGGAGTTGCACGTCGAGGCATTAGATGCCACCCCAACGAACAAGAGTCACATAGGGATATGATTAGCAAAGTGTTGCTTACCTATGTCACTAATTTTCTAGCAGTGATGTCAAAGCTCACTAGAAGTTAGTTGAATATGGATCTTGTCCCACTACATGTCGCAAGAGGAAAAACGATTATATATCATGTAGTGGAGTATCTTTTATTTGATATAAGTTAGTTGAATATGGATCTTGTCCCACTTGCATTTTTCTGTAGTGGATCATGGCACCTACTGCTAGTAACACTTCCAGTTTTAATTTACGATCAATTCTTAAAAAGGAAAAGCTTTCTGGAACAAACTTTATTGATTGGTATAGAAATTTGAGAATTGTTCTCAAACAAGAGAAAAGGGAATATTTTCCAGAGTTGTACTTGGAAGAACTCAGGAAGAAGGAAAGTGAGACTTCTGCTTCCACTTCAAGTATAAATGTTATTGAAATAAATCTTGCTACTCGTCTAAGTGATTCATGGGTATTTGATACCGGATCAATGATTCATACTTGCAAATCGTTGCAAAGACTAAAAAGGACTATGAAGTGTGCAAGAGGTGAGTTGGATGTCCGCATCGGTAATGGTGCAAGAGTTGCTGCATTGGTCATCGGCGTTTATTCCTTGTCGCTACCCTCAGGATTAGTTTTAGAATTAAATAATTGTTATTACATTCTTGTCTTGGGCAGAAACATTATCTCTTCTTCATGTTTAGAGGAAGATGGTTATGAATTCATAATAAAGAATAATTGTTGTTCGATATTTTTGAATGGTATGCTCTATGGTACTTGTCCATTGTTGAATGGATTATATATTCTGAATCTTGAGGATATAAATATTTATAACATTAATACGAAGAAGCCTCGGCTTAATGATTTGAATCCCACTTTTGTTTGGCATTGTTGTTTAGGTCATATAAATGAGAAACGTATGCAGAAGCTCCTTAAAGATGGGTTTCTGGAGTCATTTGATTTCAAATCATTTGGCACATGTGAGTCTTGTTTACTTGGCAAAATGACTAAGGTGCCTTTCACTGGTCAAAGTGAGAGGGCAAATAAATTGTTGGCCCTTATACATACAGATGTATGTGGACCAATGAGTTCTACAGCCAGAGGTAGTTTTTAGTACTTCATTACTTTTACCGATGACTTTAGTAGATTTGGTTATATCTACTTAATGAGGCATAAGTCTCAATCCTTTGAAAAGTTCAAGAAGTTCTAGAATAAGGTACAAAATTATATAGGCAAGATAATTAAATTTCTGTGATCGGATCGTGGAGGTGAATATTTAAGCCATGAGTTTAATGATCATCTAAAGCAATATGGAATTATTCCACAGCTTTCTCCACCGGGCACGCCTCAATGGAATGGAGTGTTCGAGCGGAGGAACCAAACTTTGTTAGATATGGTCCGATCAATGATGAGTCAATCTGATCTTCCATTGTCCTTTTGGGGATACGCTCTAGAAACTGCTGCTTTCACATTAAACAGGGTTCCATCTAAATCTGTAGAGAGGACGCCATATGAGATATAGACTGGAAAACGTCCCAGGTTGTCTTTTCTAAAGAAATAGGGTTGTGAGGCCTATGTAAAATGTTTAACGTCTGATAAGCTCACTCCCAAATTTGATAAATGCTTCTTTGTGGGGTATCCTAGGGAAACCAAAGAATATTACTTCTATAACCAGGAAGAAGGTAAAGTATTTGTCGCCCAAAATGGTGTTTTTCTTGAGAAAGAGTTTCTCTTGAAAGGAATTAATGAGAGCACAGTGCAACTCAAAGAGATTCGGGAACCACAACTCGATATGCAAAGTGTTTCAGCTCCTATTGAACCACAACTCGATATGCAAGATGTTGCAGAACTTATTGTCGAGACACCAGCCCCTCGTCGGTCGGAAAGGGTTAGTCGTGCACCCGAGCGGTTTATGTTACTAACCACGGGGCAACGTGACATATTATTATTGGACAATGATGAACCTAAGTCTTACTCGGAAGCGGTGATGGGATCAGACTCTGAGAAATGGCTTGGAGCCATAAGATCCGAGTTAGAATCCATGCGAGGGAATCAAGTTTGGAACTTGGTCGATCCACCTGATGGTGTTAAAACTATCGAGTGTAAATGAATTTTTAAGAAAAAGATAGACGTTGATGGAAATGTTCACATCTATAAGGCACAATTTGTGGCGAAAGGTTTCAGACAAATTTAAGGTGTTGATTATGATGAAATATTTTCACCTGTCGCAATGCTAAAGTCTATCCGGATCATCCTGGCAATTGCTGCATATTATGACTATGAGATATGGCAAATGGATATTAAAACGGCTTTCCTTAACGGAAACCTAAGCGAGGATGTGTACATGACACAGCCTAAAGGTTTTATCGATCCAAAAAATGCTAGGAAAATTTGCGAACTTTAAAAGTCCATTTATGGGCTGAAGCAAGCTTCTCGGAGTTAAAATCTTCGTTTTGATGAAGTGATCAAAGGGTTTAATTTCAACAAGAATAAAGAAGAGCCTTGTATTTACAAAAAAGCTAGTGGGAGTGCACTTGTATTTCTGGTCTTATATGTAGATGATATATTGCTGATCAGAAATGATATTCCAATGCTTGATGCTGTTAAATCTTCGTTACGAAAAAGTTTCTCAATGAAAGATCTTGGAGAGGTAGCATACATATTGGGTATAAAGATCGAGATAGATCGAGAAGGCTAATTGGATTAAGCCAAAGCACGTACATCGACAAGGTATTGAAACGGTTCAATATGCAAGATTCCAAGAAAGGTTTCTTGCCAATATCACATGGTATTACTCTAAGCAATAGTCAGTGTCCTTCGATACCTGATGAGCTAGAGAAGATGAGTGTGATCCCGTATGCTTCCACAATGGGGTCCATCATATATGCCATAATTTGTACACGCTCAGATATCTCCTATGCTCTAAGTGTTACGAGCAGATACCAATCAAATCTGGGTGAATATCACTGGGCGATTGTGAATAGTATCCTCAAGTACTTGAGAAGAACTAAGGATATGTTCCTAGTCTACGGAGGTGCGGAGGAGCTCGTTGTAAATAGTTACACCGATTCTAGCTTCTAAACCGACAATGATGATTTGAGATCGCAATATGGATTTGTGTTTTGCCTTAATGGAGGCGCAGTGAGTTGGAAGAGTTTCAAGCAAGAAATAGTTGTAGATTCAACAACGGAGGCCTGGTACATTGCAGCTTCTAAAGCTTCGAAAGAGGCTGTTTGGATCAGAAAATTTCTTTCTAAGCTGGGTGTTGCCCCTAGTGCGTCCAGTCTAGTAGACCTCTATTGTGATAATAGTGGTGCCATTGCGTAAGCCAAGGAGCCTAGGTCGCACCAGAAGTCCAAGCACATACTGTGGTGCTATCACCTCATCCGAGATATCATAGATAGAGGTGATGTAAAGATATGCAAGATGCACATGGATTCGAACATTGCCGATCCATTGACGAAACCTCTCTCACAGCCCAAGCATGAGATGCACTTGAGCTCTATGGGTATTAGATACTTGTGTGATAGAGTCTAGTGTATGTGAGAGAAGGAGTCTTGTCTATGCTGATGTATTTTTGGATAATTGGTTATCTTGTTCCTTGAATAATTTTCATTTACATTGATCAGCAAGTACGTGACTTATTTGTGAGACTCTTTGTTTTATCATGATGTTATTCTAAACGATTCTTAATTTCACATCATCATGTGAAACAGTGATGATTTATAGATTAGTACATTTGACTGATTGATGAACATGTTTCACATCATCAACGAATTTTGGACGAACCAGAAGTTTTGGGCTTCGGCCTAAACTTCCAAGCTGAAATAGATTCGATACAGAATGTTATTTTCAGAAGTTTCGGTTAGACTGAAACTTCCGGACCAAAATAAATTTTATACAGAATGTTATTTTCGGAAGTTCCGGGCCTTGGCCAAAACTTCCGGGCTAAACATCAAGATTAGATCTGGTGGGCTTTAATATTGATTAAAGACCCATCAGTGGGTTCTATATAAGGAGGGGAGAGGCTATGGTGCAAAAGCGGTTGGACCTCCCCTAACCCTAGCAGCCACGTCTCCCCTGGCCTCACCTGCTATGGCCGCATCTCCCCTAACCTCATGCGTGGTACTAGTATACCGGCGTGAGGTGATCCCATCCCTGTACGTGTGGATACCGTAGAGGCACCGCTGCAATTGCGGTGCTGATCATCTCGACGTGAGTATCACAAGGCTACATCGTCTTAGCCACCAATGATTGGATGGGGCTGGGCGAAGTTGATCGAGGACACGCTTCTCCAACTCTTCTTCTGCTGCCCTAGCGTGTCTCACGACTAGAGGTAACGATCCATGATCCCATTACTCGTATGGTTCCTGGGTTAAACGGGGTAGAAAAAATTTTATTTTATGCTAGCGTAGCCTACCCGTTCCCCAACAAAGATGTAGATCATGAAGTTGCACAAGTGCAAGGTGGAGCATCAATGTCATAGGAACAAGCCAAAAGAAAGCAGCCTATGCGCCCTACAAAAAAGAAAATCAGGAGCTTGCAGTCTCTTATGCGTGATGTTTCAGAGCCTACAGCCTCTGCTTCTTCTGAATCAGAGGACAATCAAGATGGTGATATTTTAATGCATGTTCAATCTTCAGAATCTGCTGATTCAGAAGATGAATAGATAAGTGGAATGCATTATATATTGCAAATGCTGAAATGCCTTTGATGTTTATTAGTTTGATTGAATTTAACAACTTTGAATGCACTGTATAATTCAGATTGAATTTCTATGTTTGGTTGATGATGTAATGAAGGCATGCAGCTCTGCACTATATATGTTTATGTGCTGAAATGTCTTTGATGTTTATCGGTTTGATTGAATTTAACGTATTTGACTGCACTGTATACTTCAAATTAAATTTCTGTGTTTGATTGATAATGTAATGAAGGCATGTAGCTCTGTACTATATATGTTTATGTGCTGAAATATCCTTGATTCTAAATTTTTACATGTATTTTGCCTAAACTGCTAAATTAGGCTATTTGAGGCTATAGCCAGCTATAGTCTTTATAACCTTTCTATAAGCCATCCGCTAAATGCCTTAGCCGGCTATTTGAAACATTGGTACCTGGTATAGAACTCCTTAGCCACTCTTGTATACAAATCATAGCTTCATGTGTTTCATGCAGTAGATTACACCTCCTCTCATCAAGCATTTGTTTAACTAAGCTGAAGCATGATTCAGATGCTACTGTTGACATAGGAACACTCAAGATATCATGCGCCATTCGAGCAATAATTGGATATTTGGGACCATGTAACTTCCACCAGTATAATATGTCAAAAGAAATATCATTTATTCCAGGGTGTGGAGGATCATCAAGATAGATATCTAGCTCTGACCTTCCTTGCTGACTTGAGTTGTTATTTTGGATAAACTTTTCTAATCCTAATCTGGCAGAAAATAACGTCAACGAGGACTCCTATGAACTGTATTCCTGAGAACTTCTTGAAGTGCTAACAATTGATAAGGATTGTGTTGGTTTGCTTTGCATATTCATCAAACAAGTCACTTAAGCATTTCCTCATACATTCAACTTTCACAACTTTTTTAGAAGGATAAAGTAGTCCATAGTAGTATTGAATAGACTTCAACCTGTAACGAGGGTCAAGAATGGTTGCTATAGATAATAACTTGTTACAAGTCTCCCAATATTTCTGAAATTTTTGTATCATCAGTATAACCATTGCAGCAATAAAGGGATCATCACTCAATGTCGGGGATATGACCTCCGGGTACCTCACGATTGTACTTATTAGTCCAGACCAAGGGCAGGCCATGTCCAGCATTATCGTCCGGTATGACCCATGGTGGGGCGTTCAGCTCTGATAAGGAAGGTTGAGTCCTTATCAGGTGATTGGACTCTAGATATGGCATAAGAAGACATGTTTGTACCAGAATCCTTGTAATTAGGGATTTAGCACCCAAGTTCGGTAGGCAATCCTAGATCAGCTTGGGGTAGAGTCATGGGTTATTGGGCTCACCTCCTGAGTATATAAAGGAGGTGAGGCACCTCCCAGAGGACAATCTTTCTAGCGTATTTTTCTTGCTTTCGACGCCTTAAGCCTCCATAGCTTAATTGTATCGTATTGTAAGTTCCACCATCATATTAAACACCAAAACACTGGATGTAGGGTTATTATCCTCCGAAAGATCCGAACCAGTATAAATCTTGGCTCTTGTATTCGAGAGTTGACCATCGAGTTCGAAAGCACTACGCTTCCCTTACACACATCTAATTACCACCTCGGGTACCCCTTGGGTGGACTTCTTGGTGATTCACCGACACTCAACATCCATTCTTTCAAAAAAATCATAGAAATCATTGAAGTAATGTTCAGACATGCAAAATGGATAATTATGACAGACAACCATTCGTGCAAAATCCTCATGACTTCTCTGCTGATCAAAAACAGGAAGCTCTTGCTTTGGAGTACCAGTATTTCTTTTCTTTGACTTTTGAAGCTCAGGACAAGCACCTATGTGATAATTTAAATGACTTGTTCTATTCTTGTTACCAACAACTAGATGTGCATTGCAATGTATACATACTGCCTTAGAACAACCATCCACTACTAGTATCTTAAAGTCCTTCCAAACTTTTGATCTAAATTTTTTCCTAGCAGGGCAACTTTGTTCATATCCACCTAGCTCAATTATTCCGTCAACTCTATCGAATTGAATCAAAGGCATAGTATCAATACATTCTAAAATAAATTCCACACACTATTCAATACTATAAAAAAATTTGAAGTTCTATTAGCTTGAAATGATGAAAATAATGAAAAGAACTAATTTGAAGTGTGTTGCAAAGAAATATTACCCATCATCGGCATGCTCTTCAGATGATTCATGTGGGAAACTCTGTAACTCTTGATTCTCACCCGAGCTTTTGAACGTCACCACACGTGTCACTAGAGCCCATGGCAATAAAATCTCTTCTACTGCCTAAAATTATACCAAATGAATTATTGTGAGCACTGAGTACTAAAGGCAATAGTATATATAAGTATAGCAGTCCTTTCAACTTACTAGAACTTTCTTTTGCACAATGATCAGCACCCTGCTCTGCCATGCCTAGCATAAAGGAACCTATATATTAGGATGGAGGGAGTAGTAAAAGTTAAAATCTCTTTTACTAATTCATCAATCTGATTTTATCTAAAATTTAAATAAGAGGACGTCAAAGAAGACGAACTTAACAACATAACTTTGTACAAGAAAATTTACACTTGAAACAACAGTAGCATGCTTTCTAATGTCAGATCATAATTCATAAGGTGCGTCTTCTTCTCAACAATAGAAAAAAGCCGGCCAGTCAATTCGTCTAATTAATCCTTTTCAGGAAGAGGATAGGATCCAATAAGCTAGCAATGATATGTTACGGATGCACGTATAATTGTTTGTTGAATTCATGTACAAATAAAGGGCATCGATCACACAACCCACGCTCCACTCACTGCTTTGCAACGCGAAACGGCGAAAGGCTTTGGAAAAAGGTCAGTAAAAATGTGGAGAATTCAAGAACGTGTGAATGTAGGGCAGTGGTTTATTATAAGAGATGTGAGACGAATTCTGGAGCTAGGCAGGAAATTCAGGATTTGGGCAGAAAATTCAAGAATAGAAGAATGGAGGAAAGGAACAGTGGGGAGCATACCACTGATGACGATGTAGGGCAGGCGCTGGTAGCTGCAGATGGGGCTCCTGGCTTCCTACTGCCTCACCGATGGGGAAGGCCCTGCTAGCTACCACCAAAGCTGCTGTCTTCGTTGCCACTTGGCTACAGGTTGGGGATCCTGTGGAGTCAATGATGGGGAAGCTCCTGCTGGCTCACCGATGGGGATGCCCCTGCTGCCTTGCCGATAGGGAAGCCCCTGCTAGGCGCTGGCTTCCGCCAAAGTCATCGTCTTCATCTTCCTTGGCTGCAGATTGGGGATGGATATTATCGGGTATAAGTGGGCAGCACCCTTCCCATACCCTTTTACTTTATGGGTATATCCATACCCTACCCGTTTGTAATGGGTAAAGAATCTTTTGTCCATACCCTACCCATTTTAAGTGAATGTGGATATGGGGAATGGGTAAGGATAACCAACAACAAGTCTAATTATAATTGAGTTGGAACGAGATTGCAGATCACATCCCACCCATGTAGTTGGAGTGTAGTTTAGTCAAAACAGGATTATAGCTCGTGTATGATCTATATAATTAGACTATAGTTGAGCTTGAACGGGATTGTAGCTCATGTGTGACTCATATAGTTGGATTGTAATTAAGCTAGAATGGGATTATGGATCACATGCGAGGTTCACATGCAGCTCATATAGGTGGATTGTAGTTGAGTCGGAATGGGATTACAGATCACGTGACACCCATTTAGTTGGGTTGTAATTGAGCTTGAGCCAAAGCATGATTGTAGCTCACATGTGACCCATAGTTGGATTACAGTTGAGTTGGAACAGGACTACGGATTAGGTGTGGCCCATTATTGTTGGGCCTGAATGGGACTGTGAATTATGCGAGTCCCGTTATTGATGGGCTGGAATGTGATTATGATTCCTAGTGGTGAAGTTCGGATTTTTTTATAAATAATATTTTTTATGAAATTTTAATTTTGGATAGCACGCTCAAAAAATTTGCAAAACTAGAAGTGTCGATAGAGACCTTCTGTCGATGTTCAGGCCTCTGTTGATAGAGGAATAGTGCCTCTATCGATAGTTACTATCCATAGATGGGTCTATATAAGGGGGCCGAAGCCTTCTTCCAGCCCCACACGCCCCTCACTCGCTTTCAGCCCTCCTGCTCTCAGGTATGTCCTCTCCTCTCCTCTCTTCTCTTCTTTAGGTAGTTTAGTGATAGTTTAGGTGTAGTTTAGATATAATTTAAGGGTAGTTTATAGATAATTTAGGGGTACTTTAGAGATAATTTAGGTGTACTTTAGATATTATTTAGGGGTACTTTAGAGATAGTTTAGGGATACTTTAGAGATAGTTTAAGGGTACTTTAGAGATAATTTAGGAGTACTTTAGAGGTACTTAAGAGGTACTTTAGAGATAATTTAGGGGTACTTTAGAGATAATTTAGGCATACTTTAGGGGTACTTTAGAGATAATTTAGGGGTACTTTAGAGTTAATTTAGGCGTACTTAAGGGGGTACTTAACGGGTACTTTAGAGATAATTTAGACATACTTTGGAGGTACTTGAGGCTTACTTTAGGGTTATTTAGAGATAATTTAGGTGTACTTTAGAAATAATTTTCATCAACTTAGGGTTATATTAGAAGACAAACTTAGTTTATTTATGCTAATTTTTTCCTATAGCTTTCTTGTGCCTACTAGTTTGTTCACATCACATCCATTTGTGGTCTTCCTCGATTACTGTTCTAGGTAAAATCTAATCTATTAGGTGTTTCCTGTTGTGCATATGTACCCCTAAATAACTTGCTTTGTACTACTTTCATGTTTTTCATACACCTAGCGTACAGAAGCTTGTTTACCCTTTGCATGTTAGTTGTGTATCGTACAAAGAAAAATTTTATATGTTTTTATATGTTATTTATGGTACACATAGTGTATAATCAGTTCTTTACTTACTTCATATTTACGCTAGAGTTAAAAGCAATGTTTACTAATGTCTGATGTTGTTATTTACATTATCTACAATTTTAATGTAGTTATGTTTGGTTAATTAGTTTTCTGCTAAATCAGTGCAATCTTATTGTGGCACAAGGCATGCAGTTATGTTTGGTTAATTAGTTTTCTACATAATCTAGTTATTTTTTAATAAATTTCATGTTGACAGGTATGTCGAATAGAACCTCATTTAGGATTTTACTATGGAGACGGACAAGTAGTTAGTGGTCCTGACGATGCTGACCTTAGTAGTTTCTAATATATAGAAAATAGTTTAAGCTAGGTGATTGAGCAGAGCATCGAAAGTGTGAGGCGGTGATTGTATCACATTTTTTGATTAGATCGAGAGTAGTTGGAGTTGCACTTGTATGCTCGATGTAGTCGTGTGACTCAAGGGTATTACTGGAAAATGGCTGAGGTTGGTTCAACATCGACATACAGAGGATATGTGAGAAAGGCACTAGAGCAAGGTTGAGAACGAGTCTTGCTTATTTATGTATCTCCTTATGCCTTTCCTTCTCACGGTGTAGTACTTATTAAAGTTGCTAAGTCTGAAGTAGAAGTTGAGGTTGGTCAGAAAAGTCAAGTCTAAGCTAGGATTCCAGAGATGGACGTCGAACCCCATCCTGTGATTTGTCGTGCATCTACGACACCTAGGGTTGCTGAAGGTCAAGCTGATGAAGGAGAAAATATAGAGGCCATACCTTGCTTGAAGCAGAGGATCGAGACTTTGAGGAAGCAATCGAACACGGTAGCAACGATGACTTAAATGAAGACAACGAAGAAGAAGGCAACAATGACATGGGTAACAAAGACACTGTACTTCCTAATGAATGGAGAGCGCAAAAATTTAGCTCTTGTTATCAACGAGGGTTATGACACTCGGTGGGAGTATGGTCAAAATGAGGTTCGATAGGGTGCGATGTATCCTACCGAAGAAGCAGTACAGGATGCCATGAAAGCATGTGCATTATCACTTCGGAGAACATTCTAAGTAGAGAAGTCCAATCCCACAACATATGACGTTGTGTGCGAGAGAGATTGTTGTCCATGGTGAGTCCACGCTCACAGACCGAAGTGGGTAGTGCACTGGGTATGCTCAATTGTTGTCGAGAATTCCTACTTGGTCGATAAAGCTATGAGCAAGCACAGAAATTTGACCATCCCTATATCGTGGGGTTGATGTACTCTGAGATTATTGAGAATCTCAGTTATGAGCCCTGGACCTTAATACTTGTATAGAGAAGGTTTCAATACTTATAAGGCATGGAGGGCAAAACAGAAGGCACTTAAAATGAGATTCGGCAATGCAAGTTCGAGGACTCATATCATAATTTGCATTTTCTATTGGAGGTGGTGCAGAGTCGAAACCCTAGCATGTACTACACACTCAAAGAGAAGTATGTAGAATATCTAGAGGGTGCCAAGATTCTACATCGAGTCACTACCACAGAAACGGTCTTTAGTGATGGAGCTTTACTGACTGATCAATGACGCGCATTAGTAATTCATTTGTAGTGACGAACTGTTTTATACGTGTCAGTAATGCTATATTATTAGTGACGGGTCATAGTCTCACCCATCACTAAAGATGGGACACCCCCATTAGTGACCCGTCACTAAAGGTCACACCTATAGTGATGGGTTATGTTGCCACCCGTCACTAAAGAGGGGCACCCCCATTAGGACGGGTGTCGGTACCACCCGTCACTATAGGGTGTGACCTTTACTGATGCGTGTTATTTTATCCCGTCACTAAAGTGCCCGCAACCCTAAGGCCACCATTAATGACGTCTTTTTAGGGATAACCGTCGCTAATGACAAGTATTTAAGGACCTCAGATTTACCGAGCTCCGTACTTATTGCTCCCACCCACCGCTGACTTCACCCTTGTCCCATAACTATCGACCGGCCACAGTTAAGTCCCCAGTCACTAGCCAGCTGACCTAGGATGGTGACCAACAGTGTTACATGCTCCGGTGCACCGTCCCGCACCGCCGCTAGCACCAACGTCCGGCCGAAGGTATATTTTTTTTCTCCAATATTAATACGCCATCGTATTTTTGTAATATATATATATATATGTTGAACAAAGTGAAATAATTAGTGAATTAACAACTAATGGATCTTTAATTTGCTAGTTATGAATTAATTTTGTTACAAATTTTTATATGAGTAATTATTAGAGTCGTGCAACTGATTACGTCATCTCCCGTTCGAGAGTGTTGGATTATAAATATGATCGGGCAACTAGCTATATTTATTGGAAGACGCTCCCGAATTGTCCACACACTTTGGACATTCTGGGGATGTGCAGACTGCGTAGCTAGACCACATGGTCCCATACGGTTCTAGAGAGAATTTCGATGGTGTCTCCCTATTGTTCTCCTGATACACAACCCTCTCGACCCTAAGTCGAGACGTGTATTTGGAGAACATCGGGGAGATGCTGCCGAAATTATCTCTAGAACCGTATAGGACCACAGGGTCTAGCTATGTGGGCCGCACATCCCCAGATGAGATTTAGGACCTATCCTTGCCTATTAGTTCTCAAAGCATGATTTAATTCCCACAAGTCATAAACTTCGATATATATGATATGATGGTTGTTTTTTGATAATTTTGTAGATGCCAACAACAAGGAGCTGGATGTATCTTGATTGTCATACTTGCAATGGATACTTGAGTGGGGTGAAGTCTTTTATGAGTACTGCTAGAGCAGATATGGAAGCTAATGAAAAGACTGCAATGTAGTGTCCATGATATGATTGTAAGAACAAGAAGAAGTTTCTAAATTCAGAATATGTATACGACCATCTGCTAAGACGTGGATTCAAGAAGGGATATCATATATGGAACAAGCATGGCGAAGAAGGAGAAAACGATGACGAAGTAAAGATGAAGGTGGGGGCGCCAGTGATACAGATTACATGAGCAATAATGACATTTTAGGAATTAATAAAGATAAGTATACTGATATAGTGGATAATGTTGATCAGATGGTGCGTGTTACGGAGGAACAAGTTGCATATTCTAAAGGAGAGTTTGCCCAATTTTAAAAACTTGTTCGAGACTCAAAAACACCGATCTATCCTAGCTGCAAAGAGAAGCATACGGTCTTATACATTGTCCTGACATTGCTACAAATGAAGGCGACATACGGATGGTCTGATGTGAGTTTTAAAGCATTACTAAATTTGCTGAGGGACCTAGTGCCAGAAGAGAATAAGGTGCCTACCACCGTGTACGGTGCTAAGAAGATCGTATGTCCTCTAGGGTTGGACATAGAGAAAATACATGCATGTAGGAAATATTGTGTTCTGTTTTGTAGAGAGTATGCAGACCTTGACAGATGTCTAACATGTGGGACATATCGATTCAAGAATTGAAAAGACGATGATGACCTGGATGATGGATGCAAGAGAAGGAAAGTTTCAAGGAAGGTGATATGGTATTTCCCTGTAATTCCCCGTCTGAAGCGGATGTTTGCAAATGCCAATGAGTCTAAACGATTGATGTGGCACAAAGAGGGTCGTAAGAATGACTCGATGATATGACACCCAGTAAATTCTGCTCGGTGGAGAACAATTAATGCCATATTTTGAAGGTTTGCTAATGATTACAGAAATATTAGATTTGCCATAAGTACAGATGGCATGAACCCCTTTGGTAACATGAGCAGTGCGCACAGCACGTGGCCAGTGTTACTGGCTATATACAACCTTCCACCTTGGCTTTGTAAGAAGCATAAATATATCATGTTATTGATCTTGATCTCTGGTCCTAAATAACCTGGTATCGACATTGACGTGTACTTTAGATCCTTGGTGAATGATCTAAAAACTCTATGGCATGTAGATGTTGAGATTTGGGACGAGTACATCCGGGAGTACTTCCAACTACATGCCATGTTGTTTGTCACAATAAATGACCTGCCGACTCATTGTAACTTATCTGGACAAAGCAAAAGGAAAGGTGAATCTTGCTTCCAGTGCTTGGAGGAAACATCGAGCACATGGTTGAACCATTCTAAGAAAACGGTATACATGCGTCATTGACATTTTCTTCTAATGAAACACCCATACAGAAGAATGAAGCTGTAGTTTGATGGCACCATAGTGAAAGGAGGACCTCCCATGCATTTTAGAGGTATAGAGGTATATGACCAGGTAAAGGGCATAAATGTTATACTCGGCAAGCGAAAATGTCCTTCCAATAGTTGTGATAGAATGTGGAACGAGAAGTCAATTTTGTGGGAACTTGAATATTGGAAATACCTGAATGTTCGCCATTCCATCGATACAATGCATGTCGAGAAAAACGTGTGTGACAGTCTCCTTAGAACAATGATAAATATGCCAGGCAAAACAAAAGATCATAAAAATACTAGAGCGGATCTTGAGAAAATGGGTTTACGACCGGAGCTACACTCATAGCAGACAGATAGAGAAAAGTTCTTGCCTCCATCTTGCATCACCCTTTCTTGGGCCTGTTTTCTTGCATCAGATGTTCCCGTATGAGAGATACATGGGTGTTCTAAAGAATTATGTTATGAATCGTTCTTCACCCGAGGGTTGCATCGCACAGGGTTACTCTAGCGAGGAGGTAGTAGAGTGGTGTGTTGAGTATACAGACCTGGATAACCCAATTGGTGTGCCTCACTCTCACAGGTCAAGGAATCCTAGGCAAGCAAACACTCACTCCTCCAAAGGCATATGACCAAGCTCATTTCCTCGTGTTGCAACAATCGAGCGAGGTGTCACCATACATCGTTGAGCACAATCACATGCTTTCTGTAGAAAACTCATCTCGTACCGAAGCTTGGATCGCAAAACAACACATAAAAAGGTTCAACAGCTGGTTTCGAGATCAGATCGCATGATCAAAAACCCCAGTGAGCGAATCGATCAAGAAGCTAGCAGCAGGCCCAATATACACTGTTACAACATATCAAGGTTATCGTATAAACAGTTATACATTCTACAGAGTTGATCAAGATAGCAAGAGCACTAACTAGAATAGTGGTGTTCGTATTGATGCTTATGACAACAACAATATAAAGAGCACATATTACGGTCAGATAGAGGAGATTTGGGAACTTGACTACCTAGGGTTTAAGGTACCTCTGTTTCGATGCCGCTGGGTCAATGGAACAAAAGGTATTACGGTCGACAAGTACGGATTCACTAGTGTCAATCTAACTCAGGTCGGCTATAAAGAAGAACCTTTCGTGCTCGCTAAATAAGTTGCTCAAGTATTTTATATGCCTGATACGACAAATAAGAAGCTTCATGTTGTCCTAGCTGGAAAAAGATGGATTGTGGGTGTTGAAAATGTTGTTGATGAGGACGAGTACAATCAGTTTGATGAGATACCTCCTTTCGCCACCTCAATTATGCCACAGGTTAAACCAGACGAGAAGACTCTGTACCTGCGCTCCGACCATTCTGAAGGATTGTACGTTAAGAAAGTAAGAAAACAGAAGGTGTAAAGGTTAAATTGTATATATACAAGTGTTGTGTTGTGATGATCACTATTCATTGTAATTTCATACACGTTTGTCTTATACTGAGTTGTGTAATATATGTAGAATGGAAGTTGAAATAATGAGATGTGGGTGATTTGTACAAGTCATACTGATTTGGGTATGTAATATATGTGCAATAGAATTTTGTTGTAAGTCATATCTGTGACAATAAGTTGAAATCTGGATAAGTATTTTGCCAAATTATCAGTGACGGGCGGCATGCAATACCCATCACTGTTGATAAGTCATTAGTGATGGGCAACAAGTACTACCCGTCACTACTGGTCATTAGTGACGGGCGGTACTGATTGCCCGTCACTAATAACTTAGCAACAGAGATGGGCATTGCGTGCCGCCCATCACTAACAATTTGGCAAAACTCATTACTGCATGCAGTTAGTAGAGATAAGTAGATGGCACATTAATTATCATTAGTGCAGCCCCTTTAAATACCCTAGCTGCCTGCATTTTAACTTCAGGACACCAAAATTTTTACTCCGACTTCTCTTCTTTCTTGGCCATAGAGGCTTGTGGTGGATGTTGCCTGGCTCAACGCATCCACCGGTGTGTGGACGCGGCAGACCAGGCTTCATCCCACACAAGATGATCCATGGCGTTGTTCAATAGTTGACACAACACTTGTGCGGTCACTTTTATAGGTGACCACACAAGTGTTGTGCTAGGTGCCTACTGATCATCAGTGATGGGTGGTAACTACCGCCCATCACTGATGACTGCCGCTTATAAATAGGTGGGCCCTGAAGTGAATCTACATGCTTTCATTTCGCTCAACCCTAACCCTAGCCTCTCAGCGTCGTTACCTTTGTCGTGTTTCTCACCGGCCCCATCGTGCTCCATTCTGTCGTGCATGGCCTCCGTTCCGTCTTCTGTTTCGTCACGCGTGCCCTCCATGTTTGCTATGTTCCATCACGCGTGGCCGACCCTACTCGCCGCCACTTCGGTTGCATCCTCCTCCTCCTCCTAAGGTCCCCCTCCTCCTCCTCCTCCGACATGGCTAGAGTTTGTGAGTTGAATAATTTGTGATAATATTGCTTTGTGGATAATTTGTGATAATATTACTTTGTGGATAATTTGTGATAATGTTGCTTTGTGGATAATTTGTGAATATGTTGCTTTGTGAATAATTTGTAAAATATTTGCTCAATGAAGATGATGCTATTAGTATGAGGATGTGTGTGACAATTAGGTTTATTTTTTTGTTTTCACAAGTTTGTTCACATCATGATCTCTCATTATGTTTCTATATTTTGTCCATGCAATGTTCTTTCATTACGTACCTTTTAATACGTGCTTACTATTATTGCTTAGTACTATTACTTAATAAATTAGTTGTCATACACACCTGTGAATTAAATTGTAGCCTAGTGACGAGGAGGCCATTAAGTTGGCAGCCCGATATCTGAGAGCAATCAAGAAATATGTTACATTCCTATGGTTATTAAATTGTATTCATTACATTCTTTTTATTTTACTTTTTAAATTAATGTTCTATGTTACATTAAATTGTACTCATTACATTCCTATGGTTATTAAATTATACTCATTACATTCTTTTTATTTCACTTTTCAAATTAATGTTCTATGTTACATTAAATTGTACTTATTACATTCCTATGGTTATTAAATTTTACTCACCTTTCATTGTATTCAGAGTATTCATATTATTTCATTTGGTTTTTCAAGAGTCTCTTGATTCTTACCTCATTCTAAACAAATTTTGAAAAGCGAGTTAGAGTCATGCAACCGATTACGTCATCTCCTGTTTGGGAGTGTTGGATTATAAATATGACCGGACAACTGGACATATTTATAGGAAGATGCTCCTGAATTGTCCACGCGTTTTAGACAGTCCGGAGATGTGCGGCCCGCGTAGCTAGACCACGTGGTCCCGTACGGTTCCAGAGAGAGTTTCGGCAGCATCTCCCCGCTATTCTCTAAATACACATCTTGACTTGGGGTCGAGAGGGTCCCCGGATGGGATTTAGGACCTATCCTTGCCTATTAGTGCCTAAAGTCTAGCGTCGTGCGATCACACATTTTTTGTAATAAAACATTAAGGTCTCACTTCTCTTAATGTTTAGATGTCTACCCATTTCTCTATCAGGTCTTCTAGCTCCACTAATGAAATCGAGCTAGCAATCAAGAAGCCAAGGACTCAAGCAAAGTGGCCGACAGATAAGCTAACCGTCAAGGCGGTTAACAGTGATGGCCTGCCAATAAATAAAGCAGTCTTGCAATGGTTGAGGAAGCTTGCAGGACTTATTGCACGGGAGAGGGTCCCATTGACCCTGAGGAAGTTCGACGATCTCAGTCGAGAGCAGAAGACTGCACTCTTTAATGATGGGATCAACAATTTCCTCGAGTTTCCTGAGAATACAAAGACGACAGCTTTAAGGACTGTGATGAAAATGATATTAAAGATATAGAGGTCTCACAAAA
>KE372243.1:372314-387356 GCA_000418225.1 Zizania latifolia
CGGCCTGGACTCGACCAAGGCCGTGCACGTCGTGGCCAAGTAGGGCACGGAGCACGCACAGCACAGGAACATCGCCCACGACGACTACAACTCCTCTTCGGCGAAGATCTTCATCAAGTTTTCAGTATAAACCTTCTGCACTTAACCTGTTTGATGAAATGCCTCAAGGAATTTATACTGCACTTTAAATGTTTGATTAAATGACTTCAAGCTCGTGATCTTCAGATTGTTAGTTAAATGATTATCCATGTGTCCTAGTTCTTGGCTGGTGTTTGTAGATTTGCTTGAGAGGATCTGAGTTGCATATGTGGCTCTTTCAAGTACTCGATCAATTTCTGAGAGATAGTTTTACGCGTATTATTTTTTTATATGAACGTATGTCTCTCTTGTGAATGCACTCCGATCAGTACTTGGGTTATTTTTAGTCGTGATAGCTGAGCGGTATTTTGGTGAAGTTTTTGTATCAACTTGAGTGACTCTTCTTGCATAGCCTCGCGCTGAAATTCTTGAAGCCACTCGCAAGTTTGATACAGGAGTTTGAGATTTTTGTTTATTCGTTTTGTTTTTATTTTGCGCCCATTCACCCCCCCCCCTCTGGTCGCTAGTTTCGATCCTACACTACCAAATCCTGGCTTTGATTTAGGATGCAGCCTAAAAAAATATTTTCTACAATATGACCATAACATTAGTGATGGGTCTAAATAAATACCCGTCACTAAAAGGTCCCTCTAGGTCCACTCGTGTCTGACATGACCCCATTTAGTGACGGGCAGCCAATGAGACCTATCTCTAAAGGTTGTCAATAGTGATGGGTATCAGTTACTCCTCGTCACTATAGTTTGACCTTTAGTGATGGGCCATCATATTCACCCGTCACTAAATGGGGTAATGCCAGATGCGACGTAGACCTGGAGGGATGCTTTAGTGATGGGTGTTTACCCGTCACTAATGATAGGGCTTTACTGACGCGATAATAGTGATGGGGGACATGCCCGTCACTAATGTATGTTATTACCCGTCACTAAAGAGCATTCCAATATTGTCATCCTATTTTATATATGGACAACATATTTCTAACTAGGAAGTACAAATGACAAATATTGACTGCTATTGGCGTTGACGGGAACAACCAAGTTGTGCCAGTTGCTTTTGCCTTTGTGGAAAGTAAGAACTATAAAAGTTGGTTGTGGTTCTTATGGCATGTGAACATCAGGGTTGTTCATAACAGGCCCAATGTTTGTGTTTTACATGACTGGCACGTAGGACTGATCAAAGCAATCCAACAAATAAAGTTTGATCCAAGTGAACCATATCCATGGACTGACTTACAATCTCGCTGGTGTATGCGTCATTTGGGTGCAAACTTCTTCCGCCACTTTAGGAAGAACAAAGAGTTGACTAATTTATTCAAGAGACTATAGCCAAAATCAAGAGAAGAAGTTCAAGGAATTGTTGAGGAATCTTGATGAGCTGACAAGTAAATACAATCTAGAGAAGGCCACCAAGCAGCAATCTGGAAGTGATCTAGAGCTAAAACCAAAGCCACTTTGTGAGCTACCTACTGATGACCAGTAGATAGTTCATAGGCGAAAGCGGGTGAAAGTCCGGTGCTTCTCTGATTGGATTATATTCGAGAGAAAAAGAGCATCGGTCTATTCTTCATGATACTCATGGGGCAAGGTATGGCATCATGACCACCAGTGATACGCACGGGGGTGCCCGATCTTCCGTCAGGAGGGTAAACACGATTAGTGGAGTTCTCGACGTTGACGGTCCGGCTTCAAATCAGCACCGATCTGAAACCAGCAACAGCTACACCACCGCTCCGTTGGTTATCAACCACGCGCGAACGCGATTGACCTCGCCAAGAAGGCTTATCCCTGCTTGCGAATCGAGAACACAAGCAAGAACGAGGTAGACGCAATCTGAAATTGCTGATAATAGTGGAGGTATTCAAAGTTTGGGGTTCTACAAACCGATACACGGCAAAACTACAACAGCAGAATAATCTAAGCAAAACCCGACCCTAACATTGGCGGCGGGTGCCTATTTATAGGGTTCACAGGGCGCAGTTGCCTTCTATGACATGGGCCGGATCCCAACGAAATATGGGCCCTACCCTTGCAGGACTCTGATTCTAAACAGGTTCGAGTATCTTCATCGAGAGATGGTCAAGAGTAGGCCGATTGTTGGTCTGGGTCGGTATCGGGGTCAGCCGATAGGTCGGTGACGGGGTTGGAATTGAGGTCGGCCGATAGGTCGATGTCAGGATCGGAGTCGGGATCAGGATCGGGGTCCAATTGGTCGGTCTGCTCGGGCGTCCTGGCCGATATGTCAGAGTTGGAGTCGGGGTCGGGATCGGAGTCGGGGTCATAATCGGAGTCGGGGTCGGGATCGACCGATCGGAGGTCGGGATCGGCCGATTGGCCGATTTGCTCGGGTACCCTGGCCGATAGCTCGAGCGTCCCGACCGATAGGTCCTTGTCCACTATTGGCTTGGTTTTACGCTCCTCTTCATCGGCCGATTGGTTGGTCTGCTTGCGCATTCTGGCCGATAGTTCCTTATCGTTGCCATGGTTCCTAAGGATCAAAATATCACCCATAAATAGCATTCCATCCCTATTCATATCAGTATGGGTAGTAAGAAAAGAATGCAACTCATAATGAAGCTTTCAGGCACGTGAGCGAGTGATTGGTCCTAGAATTATATAGTGAGGAATGTCTCTGTCATTGTGGGCGATGTCCTCATCAACCAGGCCCACCACTCAACACAACACAACCCTATCCAGCTAGCAACGCGCATCCTAGGTTCCAGTGCAGCCTCCCACCCCATTGCCACATAGAGCCCCACTCCCGCCCAACGCCCGTGCCTCCCTGGCTCCCCTGGCCAGCACCCCCGACCAATGCCCACACGGCCCCAGCCAACGCCCACAGCCCACACTCGTCGATCCGATCTCCTACATTGCCTTCATCCCTCCCCCGCTGCCTGCTAGTCTACTCTAAGCCTCTCTGCCTCTTCAGACTGGTAAATTGAGATGAAGAGGTCTAGATAATTGACATCATTTTTTCAAGTTCAATCAAATGAATCGACCTTAGGAACATGAGGAACATGAGGTTGTAACAATGGGCAAAGTAATCATTCTGTTGAAAGAGCCTTCTTAGCTATGAATATCATTAAAACAAAATTGAGAAATAAGATGAATGATGAATAGATAAATCATTGCATGATATGCTATATTAAACGAGATGTATTTGCTGCCATTGAATATTATCACTCTATGAGGACACAGAAACAAAAATTACCTATCGCTGGAGGTGCGTGTCTTGTTTTGTAATATACATAAGAAATTAATTTTTTAGGTTTCGACTCTTCTTTAGGATCTGTACCTACTGTTGATTGATAGATAGCGACTAGCGAAGTTATAATTCTATGAAGATCTGATTGACTAATCATTTATAGGAGTTTGGGATGCTTTGCCCGTCTTCTCAAATTAGCCTATAAGACCCTGGTCGGGTGACTTCCAACATGATGAAGAGGCATTCCTATGGGGCGGAGAGTTTGTGCATGTCTGCTGAGGACTACACTCGGCGAAGGATTAGGTCACCAACCTTGAAAGCCTGACCTTTAACATTACGGTCATGATATCAGTGCAAGGCTTACTGGTACCAGTCCTCAATGGAGTTGATGTCTTCTGCTCTTGTCTGCTCGATGGCTCCTTCATCATATTGTTGGATCCATGGCAAATCATGGAGCAGTCCATAAAGAGTATCACCTTGGTTGGGCTGCTTTCGGAGTCCCCAGAGCATGGCTGGCAGTTCCTTGAGCCATCATCTGGTGTATTTGTTCAGCGAGTCGAAGATGCAGGCTTTGAGCCCCTAGAGGATCATCCTGTTTGCTCGCTTGCACTGGCCATTGGTCCTTGGGTGTGCCACTAAAGCATACTTAACTTCAATGAAACATTCCTCACAGAACCCTCAGAAATCATTGGCTGTGAACTCTGTGCCTAGGTCAGTGATGATTTGGTTAGAGATCTCAAACCGATATGTGATACCCTTAATGAATTGGGCAGCTTTCTTGGTGGTGCAATTTTTCAGTGGCATCACCTCGATCCACTTGGCGAACTTGTCAATTTGTGACAAGTAGTAGGTCGATGCCTTTTGGAGCTTTCTGGAATAGTTCAACCATATCAAACCCCCAGCATACGAAGGACCACATCGACGGGATTGTCTAGAGTGCTTGGGCTAGCAGATGATTTTGTTTGGCAAAGAATTAACAGACCGTGCACTTCTTGACTAGCTCCTTAGTATCGTTATTGGCATTTGGCTAATAGAATCCTAAAGGAAGGCCTTGCCAACTAGCATATGAGCATCAGCATGGTTCCCGCACATGCCCGAGTGAATTTCTCTTAAGCATCTAGAGTCCCTCGGCTTGCGGAATGCACATCTAAAGCACTCAGGTTGAGGCCACCCACTTGTAGAGGACACTCTTGACTACGACGTACTGTTTGCTACGTTGAGTTAGGCGTTCAGTGGCGACTTTGTCCTCTAGAACTTTGCTAGTTAGGATGTAGTCAACGATTTTCGCTAGGGGATCAGCCTGGTCGATGGAGTCGTTGATTTTAATGAATGGCTTGATAAGCTCCTAGACAAAGACCCTACTTGGTACTGCTACCAGAGAGGATCCTAGCCTTGCAAGGATGTTTGTGACAATATTATCATCCCTCGAGACATGATAAAATTCAAGCCCAAAGAACTTGCCTTCAAGTTTTCGAACTTCTCTGTATTAGGCATCCATCTTCTCATTGGTACATGACCAATCTTTATTGACCTAGTTGATGGCTATCCATGAGGCACTTGACTCCAATAGATACTACAATGCAGAGTCCATGGAGCATGGCTTCATATTTGGCAGCATTGTTTGAAGCCTTAAATAGTAGTTGGAGCACATACTTCATCCTTTCGCCCTTTGGAGAGATAAGGAGTACATCGACTCCTACACCATCGATATTCAACGAACCATCAAAGTATATTGTCTAGTACTCATTGACTTCTTGGAGGTAGCTGGATCTCGGTCTATTAGGCGATGAAATCGGCCAGGGCCTAGGACTTAATAGTAGTTCGAGATCTGAACTCCATCGTGTACTCTCCTAGCTCGACCGCCTATTTCATAATCTGACCCGTGGCATCATGGTTATGGACTATGTCACCAAGAGGAAACTCTGTAACGACCACGATCTTATGAGCTTGAAAATAATGCTTGAGGTTTCGAGTAGTGAGCAGCACGATGTATAGGAGCTTTTAGACCTGTAGATATCTTGCTTTTACAATCTGAGGACTTTGGAGATAAAATATACCAGGTGTTGAACCAAGTACACGTGTCTTTCTTCTCGACGCTCGACGACAATGGCGGTGCTGATATCGTTGGTGGTGGTGGAGATGTACATGAGGAGAACTTCTCTAAGTCATTGATGGAGATGTCGAGATCTTAGAGAGAGTGACGAAAGAGGATATCTAGACCACTGCCACCGTCAATGAGCATTCTCTTCATGCACATCTTGAAAATGATAGGGTCGACCACCAGTGGAAACCAGCCTAGTTTGGGGACATGAGTCCACTGGTTGTCTTGACTGAAGGTGATCGAGATCTCCGACAAACGAAGAGGCCATGGCTCCTCCAGCTCGACGGCATTGACTTGTCAGTCGAGGAGCTTATGCTGTCGCTTAGCCTCAGCAAAAATAGCTCCCCCGAAGATCATGCTGACCGTCTTATGAGGCTCTTGATAATCATTGTCATCCTCACGATGGTCGGGCCTCTTAGGCCTATCCTTGTCATCCCGATGCTTTCTCTCTGGTTAGGGATTATTCTCTGCCTCCCATGCTAGGACATCCTGGAGCGTGTAGCAGTGGCACATGGTATGATTTCCCTTAAGGTGAATCGAGCTCATCCTGCTATGAGTCATCCTTGTCCTCTTGCCACCGTGGCTTGAAGACTGTGGCAATGGTCCTATCCGGCTTTATTTTTTGGTCGCCTTTAGACTAAGAAGTCCCTGGCTAGCCATCATCTTGGCTTGGCGAGGAGCGATGTGGTGATCGATGACAATCATCCTTGGGGCATTTCTTTTCACATCGATCTTCTCGATGAAAGTGATCTAACTGCTCGTGCTCGGCATCCTCGCTATCGACAAATTTCTCAGCTATCATGATCATCTCTGATACTAAAGTGGGCTTCTCCCTAACAAGCGTCCCATGCAACTTAGAAGGAGGGTAAAGGGCATCTTGGAAGAAGCAGATGACTTCTTGCTTGGTGACTTCGATGACGGTAGTCCCTTTCTTAGAAAATCTTCAGATAAAGTTCTGAAGGGACTCATCTTCCCTTTGATAGAGCTATTAGAGATCATATCTTGTCTAGGGCCTCTACAAAGTACCTTTGTAGTTGGCGATGAAGACCTTGCATAGCTAATCCCATGAATCGATGGAATCCCTAAGCAAGCTAGAGAGCTAGTTGTTGGTAGATGTGGATAGCATAATCGGAAGGTAGTTTGCCATCACGTGCTCATCACCACCGGCTGCATGAATGACTATGTAGTAGAGCCTCAGCCATTGCTTAGGGTCGATCTTCCCTGCGTAGGGATCGAAGCTAGTTGGATGAAAGCCCTTCGACCATTTGACCCATCGAAGACGCTCGGTTAGGGCAGGGAAGCCGTTATGCTCACCCTACTAGCGATCCTCCCGATCTCGGTGATCCTCCTGATTAACCTCTGAGTGGGTCATGTCTTCCCACCTACCATAGTCACCTCGACGCTTGTCTCGGATCTAGTTGATGACGTCCTGTGCATCGGTGTGGAGGGAGCTCCCTTGCTACTTGTAGCATGGCTACTAACAATCCCGGCTATCAACCTCCTTTCCTTGATTATGCCGGTGGGAGGTAGAGAAAGATTGACCCGAAGCCACAGACCCATTGAACTCATGGCAGTCGCCTGAGTCAAGGCCTTGGCCTTCTAGAGCTTTGGTATTTCAGAGAGCATGGAGAGCGCTCTACTGATGGCAACCAGGTTTACAGTCAGAGTTCTGAAGATCCTTTGCCCCTTAAACTTGATGGTGAAGTCATTAGCGAGGTTGCATCGGATATCATCCTCAGGAAGGACTCCTTGAGAGGTGTTCCTATCGGCATGTCTCCTGCATCTGTTGCTCGTGGACATGGCATCGTCGCCAGCCCCCTAAGATCTGCCAGCCATGGCCATCATAATGAGATTGGCTGGGAACCCCAAGTTGGTCAATCGAGGATTGACCTTAGGCCTATCCTAAAGCCTAACGACTGCCTAGCGTCATCGGGCAACTCATCCTCTCCTGCTGGAGAAGTTGACGTAGTCATCAGGTGGTCAGGGGTGTGGCTAGCGTTGGAGTAGGTGGTGGAATCGGTGATGCGGTCAGTGATCCGGCTGATGGTGAGGTCAACGCGATCGACCACTAGGCTTGTCATAGAGGTGGTCAGGAATGAAGCTTACTCAAATAGGACCAATTGTCCCATCAAGTCCTCGATGAATGTAAGGCTTCCAAAGACGAAGGTGGAGCCGATCAGAACGGAGAACTTGTGGAAACTTGCCATAGAGCTCTTAGTAGAAAGACACCGATCCCCTACCTGGTGTTGACACCAAAATTTGGTACAGTCGGATCCGGTGAAGCAGGGACTACTGTTGGATTAGCACTGATTCGGTAGGAAAACCCTGACAAGATATGATGAGATGTCCATTTGGTTTTGCACGTATATTAAGTCCTGAATATGTAATTTTGCCCTGTAATAGGAAATAGATAGATTTTCTAGTAGTTATCCATTGCAGGGAAATCATGAGATTTATGGTAATTCTGGTAGGATTCCATCAATTCCACGAGTATAAATATGTACACCCGAGGACCTTGTAAAACATCTCAGGATTAATCTATTCAATTTTGGTGCATCGCCAACTTTTAGAGTAGAGGTAATGTAGTTTTCTCGGTGAATTCCTGTCTCGGGTTGGGCTGCATCGGTTTAGTTTGAACTCCAACAAGAAACAAGTCTCATCATATGGCAAATGCATCTATTCAGCCAAGACTTTCTCGGTTCAATCTGATATTTTGGTTGAGTTCGTTCATCTACTAGTTATCCTGATGTATTGGCTCTATCTAAGGCTGCAATGTCCTAATCTCTTAGTTAGAGCTAATATGTCCATCACGTGTGTGCAAGATCTATTGGCAAAATAGTTTCTCCTTGTTGCCTTCAACCTCATACTGCCTCGGTTCAGTCTGATCTATTAGGTTGTTGTTAATAGATAGACTATATTAAGTCGGTGGGTTCGGTCCATCGTTTCATCAGAGTTTTAGCCGATGAGATATCATGGTTCTGAGAGTTTCATCACACTCCCAACTGATTGAGTTATCCCGATTCCTAGTGTGCATCGTCTAGTGGCAAGAATCAGTATCGGCTTATCGGCCGATTAGTTTCATAAAATATTCTATCTTCTTTTTTCATATGCTATTGATGCTTGTCGAGAGCTCAGCCAATATGCTATTTCCTGCACTCATGCGTATTGGAGTTTTAGCTGATACGATGTTATCGGTCGACATTGTCATCGGTCCATTAGCCGATATACTCAGGACAACCAATATTTCTAAATCTTATCAATTACAGGATTAAATTGATTGGCATGCTTCGAACCATTTCTAGGCATTTAGGACTTACACTAGAGCTAAGCAGACTCTCCTAAGCCTTTGAGTGTGAAGGTGCAAAGATCTCCGTGTGATTTTTGCATCAACACCTGTCATGCCAACTATCGGTGTTTTACTGAGCAGTCCACTTATGGGGATACCCGAGATGGTATTTGAGATGGTAGGGAAGCGTTGTATTCTAAACTCTAAGGTCGACTCAAGAAAATAAGAGTCAATAGATTTAGATAGGTTCGAGCCTCCTAGAGAATAATAACCCTACATCCTATGTATTTATGGATTGTAGATCAGATGTATACTAAATAACCTGAGAGCATATGAAAGCATGAAAAGCATGCCTTTAGGGGGCCTCGCCTCTTTATATAGTCAAGGAGCGAGCCATACAAAATCAAGGCTCTTACTCGAGTTGATTTCCTAGATATTAGGAATTATGTACCGGACTCTAGTTTATTTCCTATTTATAAGGATATATGTCCATATATATATAATATTAAATCTCGATGTTTGGTTTCTAGATATGGTGCAAAGCTTCCTATCGGATACGAACTCCTGTTCATGGGCTAGACTCCAAAGCTGGCTAGGCCCACTCTCAGGTCGGACTAATAAAGCCCATCCTAGGGTACCCGAGGGTCATATCCCCGACACAAACTTAGACAATCTTATTATATGAACCAAACAGTCCAATATACCTTGTCTCTCTCTTGTCTATACCAGTGTGTAATTTCAAAATTCAACGAACAACTAGGGGTGGCAACGGGTCAGATAGGGTCTAGGTTGGCTAATATCGGACCCATCCCCATTTGGACCTTACCCGCATGCCCCCGTGGGTCAAATCCCAACCCAGACCCAGACCCACTGGATCCTTGCAAACCCGGTGGGTCCCCCACAAACCCAACGGCTTAGGGCTGGGCGGGTGGTAAGGAGTGACCGGGGGTGGCTATGGGTGATTGGGGGTGACCGGGCATAGCAGGTAGCAACGCATGAGTAGACTAAGATCTAGTGGCAGAGAGGTTGTAGGTAGATCCAACTAACGATGGCCGAGCATGCTCTAGATCTAGCAGAGGCGGGGATGGCAATGTGGTCCAATAGGGATGGGGCAGGCGACACGTCCGGTGGTGATGGGGGTAGATGGCATGTCTGGCGGGGATGATGTGGGCATGGCGACACGGTCCGATGGCAGGTGGGCACGATGACGTGGTCCAGCGGTCAGTGCACACGGCAGCATGGTCTGATGGTCGACGTGCACAGGGGTAGGGCAGCTAATCGGTAGGGGCGTTGGCCGCCAGGGGGCAAGGGCAGGGGGCACTTACCGGTGGTCGCCGGGGATGGGGTAGGACACAGGAGGGGAGGAGTCTGCTGCTAGGGTTTCTATTTCACTTGGCCTTGTTCTATTGGAACGAGGAGCCATGGGGACCCACGGGTCAAATGATGGACCCAAACCCAAACCCGATATGATGCGAGACCCTAACCCGACGGACCTGTAAGTCAAAAGTTGGACCTGGACCTGGACCCGTAGGGATAGATCCCCGGCTGGTCCAGACCCTATCGGGTGCATTGCCACCCCTACTAACAGCTAGAGGTCTAATTATGTCATTGGAGTTTGCTTTAATTCGAATCTATGGCCGCAGTTTGATTCCTAATCCCAAAGCGGAATCGGTTGAATTTGTCTCACAGATTGCATGGAGCCGACTTAAATTTCACTTGAAATTCAAATTATTTTTGTTATACATCTCTACTAATATATAGTGTGAATTTTGTCCATCCGCTCTCCCTCCCTCCTTACCGTGCACAGTGCCATGTGCACCCGCAACCGCCACCGCACGCGCTCAATGCCTCAACCGCCCTCCCACCTAGATCTCGCGCGACCGGATGCGCCTCATGTGCGATTGGGTCCAGATGGCCACCTGTGACCGCGACGACAAACCACCGCCCGAATCCCCTCCAAATCTAGACCCATGATTCTCTCACCATCGCCATTTTTCAGAACCACGGGAATCCACAGATCTCTCTCCCTTCACTGGCGAGCCACGTCCGATTCACGAGCTCCCATGCGCACCGATTCAATTTGGCTGGGCTGTGATGGGGCTAGGGTTTGGCAGAATTGATGCTTGCCCACCTCATAGGGGCGGTGTCGGTGGGAACAGGAACCACACTGATCTCCTTGCTACTAGGAGTCAGAAGGTATTGAATCCCACGAACCCGTTGTTGTTTTGATGATTTTGTTGAAGGGTTTTCCCTTGAACGAGCGTTTCGCATCGTTTGCGTGCAGCTGCAGCAGTGCAGGAAGAAGAAGGAGAAGAGGGGTCCTGGTAAGAAGGCCAAAACCAAGGCGGATGCAGAGACTGAGGAGGGCTCATCAAAGTCAGGGGTAGACGTGGAGGGGGCCATATCAGAGCCAAAATCTCCTGTCAGATGTTGCTAGTTGGGGAGATTGGGGGCAGCCATTACATACCATTTGAGGTGAAGCTAATCTTGTGCTTCTTAGTGGGATGGAGGTTTGAATGAGTAATTGTTGTATGTAATAGTTATCTATCAATGCAGGAAGTCAGGAGGTTGCAGGTAGAGCAATGCAATGGACAGGGGCCTGGTACTGCGGAGTCCAGCACTGTGGATAATGTCGAGGTCTTGCTTGTACAAGAGAGTGGCGATGGTTGTAATGCACAGGATGTAGATATTAGTGAGCAGGTCAGTTTAGAGCATGAAAGCCTTTGACCAGATGATGGTGAATGTCCAGCAATTGGGGCTACCAACGCAGATGGTTGCGGCGATCTTGTAGAAGGAACTCAGCTAGGGGAGGTGGATGTTGGCGAGAAACCATCATATTGCAGCTTAAATGAAACCACAGAGTTGTACGCATCTTCCCAAGATGGCATAACTGATGATGATGGTGACAACCAAATAGGGGAACACCAGCAGGTGGAGATTGATCCTGTTGAGAGGCCAAGTAGTTCTGATTTCAAAGAAATCACAGAGGTGATAGTTCGTTCTGAAGATATTGGAGCTGACATACTAACAAGGGGGAAGGAGGAACTGGAGAAATGGAGATTGTTGTTTTTGGGAGGGCATCTGGTGGCAATATATAGCAAGATATTGGACCCATAGTTTCGTCTAAAATTGGTTCCATGATTGGGTATGAAGGAGAGTTAGATGTTGGAGCTTCACATGAGGCTTCTGAGAGTACTGCAAGAGAAGATATTACAAGGAAGCTGTTGTAGTAGATGAGTCAAATTCATACGCTAAGCCAAAACAAAAAACTAGAGGAAAATAAATAGTTCAAACATCATATATATGTATATTTATTTAAAATATAAAATTATAAAAAGAATATAGAAAAAATAACGAAACAAATGTTTCTAATTTCTAAATAGATAGATTAGTATTATACAATAAGAAATTCTGTTAAAATATTATTATTCAACCTGTTGGCTTCCTGTGGGTGGGATGCACTTTTTAATGCACGGAACCAGCTCTCTCCTCGCTCCATCTCTCACCCAGCACCCTATCTCTCCGCTCTGTCCTACGCCATATCGACGATTCAACGAGCACGCTAACAAAAAATATCGTCTACAAATAAGTACTCACTATATAGATGTCTTATGTAATTTCATGGTACAATTATAATTATAGATATGTAATAGCACTTGTAATTAGTAGAGATGGTTCTATGTATTTTTTTATGAGTAATGACTAATGTTAATGCATAATTGAATCTCTATTTATGATTTATTTCAGATAATAATATATCACATTGCTTTTTATCATCGTAACATAACTAAGCGTATTTTAATAAATATCATGCTATACATAGGTGTTTGCCATTAATAATAAGGATCCATCGCAAAGCACGGGCATCTTACTAGTCTCTATTTAAATACGAATAAATATGAAGTACTCTGTCCGTAAAAAACTATTTCTATAATTTGAATTTTATCTTAAAAACTTCATTCCTAATACCTTCTTATGTACTATCTGTTTATAAATAAATAAAATTATTTCTTTAATATTTTTACCTATCAATTAGCAATATTGTTTTGTTATTGATAATAAGACATTTTCTGTAGAATTTATTAATTTTTCCTAAAAGAAAGTTTTTATGTCACGGAGAGATTAGTTTTGTAGAGTAAAAAATAAAATACTCCTGATTAATAAAAAAATATGATGAAGTGTCAAGAAGGTGATATACGAGAGGTATTAAATGAATAATTTTTTTTATTGTGAACCGATTATAGGTAAAAGAGTTAAACATAAAAGTCTTTTTGGAAAAAAAGACGAATAGTTAGAAGAAAAGGTTTTAGGCTAGCTTTTGTAGGCCCGGCCCAGTATTCAGAAGCTTGGGATTGAGGGCCCACGCCAACTGCCACCTACTCGTCTCCTCCGTTTGCCGATTGAAAAATTTCAAACTCTTCCATTCCCCACTTCTCCGAGCCCTCCATGACCAAACCCTAGGCCTCCCACCACTCCTACCCTTCTGTGGTCGCGATGGAGGAGCTGTTCATGCAAGTCTTCGAGCGCCGGGACTGGGTGAAGGAGCAGATGCGCCAGCAGGCGGTGTCCTACTCCCAGTCCCTCGCCTGCGCCATCCTCGCCGCCGGCCGCCGCCCCCCGCCGTGGCTCATCCCGACACTCGACGCCGTCGCGGCGCCAGGTAAGCGGATTTTCCCCTCCTCGGGTCGTCGCCTTCTTTTGGTGTTCTACTTGTTCCACTTCGATTCGTGGAGGATCGTGTACAGGTTCCATTTAGATTCATGTCTCGATGTGTTTTGCGCTGCATTCCATTTAGGGTCAATCGATAGAACTTCACATTGCCATAGATTCACTAGCAAGGGAAATGACAGAAAAGTATAGTAGCACCCTTAATTGCGCGTAGGCGTGTAGTTACAAGACGTGTGACTTTGGAGCACAAACTAGAGCTCTGTATATAGCTTTTGAGTATGAGACGGTGCCTAGCTTGCTTTGCAATGTTGTTAGCTTGTTTGGCTTATGTATGATTCACTTTTTTCAGTTAACTGAACATCAAGTGAAATTGTGAAGAACCTTCATTATACGATAGTGTAAAAAGGACGTGGATCGATGATGATGGCATTGTTGGTGCCTTTGGCTTCTGCATTTTGTTGCTGAAAGTTCAAGATTTATTATGTATTATTGGGTTATAAGTCTATGACAAAGCTGGGCTGTCCACTGTCCAATGTTTCAAAAAGCGCTAGACGGTAAGCAGACGGAAACCCACTGCGTAGCGCCTAGACCACCTAGGCAGTATATATTTTATTATTTTTTCTAAAAATACATGTATATATTCAGTTTTTATATAATAATACTATGAAAAATTTATAGTTAAAATTGAAATAGCATATTTAAATTTTTATCTAACCGTATATTTAACAATATATTTAAAATTCAGTTCTATGGCACATTCACAAAATAATGGCCCAATAGCCCATTTAAGGCCCACCAGGATTTTTCATCCCTAAACCCTAACCTTTCCTGCAGCTCTCTCCCCACACCTCACAGTCACCGCCTCCTCTCTTCTCTCTCCCCTCTTCTGCGCGACTGCGTCTTGCCTCACCGCTCACCGTGCCGCATGCCGCGCCGTGCTCGGCCTCGATGCGCCTAGCCTAGCCAATGTCAGTCTGCCTAGCTACTGCGCCATTTAAGTGCACCTAGGCCGCTTCGCGCCGCCTAGGCGGACTTCCGCCTAATGCAGCTGCGTCGGGTGAAAGTGAGGCGGAGGGCGTGCGCGCAGCGCCTAGGCGGCCTAGGCGAATGCCTTTTGAAGTCCAGTGGTTACTAAGATATATGTACCTTTTTTCAAAGAAGAGTATACCATCGAATCATAAAGTTGGTAAAAAGCAACGTTGCAATGAAATTAGATGTTCATTGTGTTGCTTTTATTGCTTAGGATGAAGTGGAATTTACACAGCCAGTCCAGTTGAATGTTATTTTAGATAAACATGGTAGTGTAATCAGTGAGCAGAGAGCTGTGCTGGTATTTTCTTTTTCTGATCTGCACACTACTCCTATCCTCCCAATTTATATGCCTTTGTACATCATGGCTTTAGAAACATAAAAAGCAACTCCTGGGATCTTCTTTCTGCAGGAAATACTCTTAGAAAGACATCTCTAGATCTTGCTAATCTGAAAAATGAAGACACTCAAGACAGTGTACATCATGTTCCGCCTGCAACCTATAAACGGGTTGAGCCAAAAACACTTGAATTTGGTGGCAGCAAACCAGATGGCTTGCATGTCGCTAATTGTTCTGGATCAATTGATCAGTGGCAGAAATGTGTATCTGAAACTGTTCTTAATGAGCTTATTATCACACATTCTCTAAATGAAGATCAAC
>KE372243.1:397361-414088 GCA_000418225.1 Zizania latifolia
CAGTGCGGATTCCGAATTTGACCTTGGTGAAATCCATGGAAACATCGGCTCTTCCTTCCCAATCCTGCCCTTGCTGTGCTCGGACGAGAGAGAGGAAGAAGAAAGAAATGAGCTATCTGAGATCTGAGATAGCTCGTCATAGGATTTACTAACAAAAACAGAGGCAGGGTTTATAGCTTTCTAACTTTTTGAATTTTCTTAGTTACGAGCTTTTTGAACGGACACCAAAAAAAGCTGCTAGAATATTGATGGATTTCGGAGATTTTTGAGATTTTCGTTCGACAGTTGGGGTTAAAGTTTTGTCCTTAGATGAAATTGCAAACTTTGAACACAGATAGGTGATAATTCCAAGCTTTTTTAAACCAACACGAAAAAGCCGCTAGCATTTTGATGGATTTCGGAGAATTTAGAGATTTTGTTCAACAGTTGGGGTTAAAAAAATTTCTTGACGAAATTGCAAGCTTTGAACACATAAAAGTGATAATAAATGATATTTATATACATATCAAATGACTGCAATAACTAAAATGGTGTACATTAATCAGTACTTAGTGTACAGTAACAAGGCTGCAAATATAGCTTTGCTCTTTTAATGGGGTCACATGTGGAGCAAGGGAGAGAAACAGAGGGCCCCTAGGCCCTAGGAGGCTGCCCCCAAAAGTGACATTGGGTGGGTCAAAACTCCATTCATTGTGAAGGAGGGTGGTGACCTTGATGGAAGTAAACCAAGTGCATAGGAAAAACAAGAAACTATACTTGGTTCACTTGCTAAGGAAAAACAAGAAACAAGAAAGTGAGCTTAGGGCAGATGGAGGGAGACCAACACAGTACTCCGCTCACTTGTTTATGCCGCACCTTCTCTTCTTTACACGAGCTTGTTTTGTTTTTGCAGCCCACTACACCAACTGTCCCAACCCTACACAAGGCATGGGGCGTGCTCTCGCCTTTTGCCATCTCCTACCCCAATCCATGGCTCCACTCTGTGAGCGCATATACTAATCCATTGCGCACAGAGGCAAGCGTACCCTTGCTTCTCTCCCTCGTTGCGGCCAGCCTGCAGGTGGAGCAGCGCCCGTGCCTCCTAGCTAGACGAAGGTATAGCTTGGTTTTTCTTTTTCGTGCTTGCCCTGATGACTTGACTGACTGACTGACTGACTGGTGTGACTGGCTCACTGCCTCCTCGATTGTTGGTTTTTCTTGATCTGTTTATGCAATGCTGCCCATCACTTTCTAGACCTGGTATGTATTGTTTTCCTCGCCTTTAGCTCGCTTCTTGTTTGTTGCAGCCAGTTATTGCTGGAGTTCGTGCTCACATGATTTTTGTGCGCTCTATCATACCCACCGCTTTTCTTTTCTTCGAGTGGGGGGAAAGAGGGGCTTGTGATCTTGCTGCTAGCTTCTCCAGGTTTCACTGGACCATTCTTCCTCCAGTTTCTTTCTCATCTTTGTGGGTATTTAAAAGATCCCCTTTTGTTTTTCATCTATGATTTTGGCCGTTAAGCCCCTCTTTCCTTTTTCTGGGAATAGCTGGTTTCACCATCTAAGCCTTTTTTTCTGATCATGTTAGCTTCTTGTCGTTTACATTTCTTGGCTAATTCTTACGAGCATTTCTTCTTCTTTCATGCATGGAAGACTGTAATTGGGGGTGAATAGGACCACATAATACATTCATCTGATATGCTAATGCATTTTATTTTGTGATGATTTTCAGATGTGGAGTTGGGCGTGAATTCTTTTGACCTACCTGAATGTTAAACCAGTGATCTTTCTTTCGGAGCTTAACGAAAGTGGTGCACTGGTGTGAGCTTTCTCTAGATTTGCAGTTGTACAAGTTGTATTGACCATCATGTCTGTTGAGGCTATGAAGCAGATTGTGCCTGGACACCAGGCAATACCGGTAGTTGATCCAGTTCCTGCAGCTGCAAGGGCGAACAAGGAAACTAAAGATGGCAGGTCAGACCTTATTTCTAAGGAGATTTTAGAAGAGCAAAAGCCGTCTCATCATCGGCAAGAGTCTTCTGAATCTATATTGGACAAGGGTCCTTCTAACGTCGGTTCAGACTCTGGCGTCTTGGATGTGCCACTAACCCCACAAGGGGACTCTGGGGAGCTGAAAGAGATCCAAGGCTTGGATTGCAATGATAATCAGGAAAAGAAGACGTCACAAAAGAGCAGCACTAGCGAGAGCTTTGCTTCTGCTAAAGCGAGTGGTGGGACGAATAGTCTGAGGAAGACCTGTGGAAATGGTAAGATTAGTGACACTCCTGACTCTATTGAGAGTGGGAAGAGCAGCATGTGCCGTCCGAGCACGAGCAGTAATGTCAGTGATGAGAGCTCGTGCAGCAGTATGAGCAGTAGCACCACGAGACCGCACAAGGGGAGTGATTCGAGGTGGGAAGCGATCCAGATGATCAGGTCTAAGGATGGCATTCTTGGTTTGAGCCATTTTAGGTTGCTTAAGAAATTGGGTTGTGGTGATATTGGTAGTGTGTACCTCTCTGAATTGAGTGGGACAAGGAGTTACTTTGCTATGAAGGTCATGGACAAGGGGTCTCTTGCAAGTCGGAAGAAGCTGCTTCGAGCGCAGACAGAGCGGGAGATACTGCAGTCTCTGGATCATCCATTTCTGCCAACACTGTATACCCACTTTGAGACAGATAAATTCTCATGTTTAGTTATGGAGTTCTGTCCAGGAGGGGATCTGCACACTCTTCGACAAAGGCAGCCAGGAAAACATTTCTCAGAGCAAGCAGCAAAGTACGTGACAAATACAAAAATTATGTTCATTGTCATATATACCACACATGCCATTTCATCTTTGAGGTTTATGAGTATCATATATATAGTTTGCATTCTATTCTGTATTTTTATTTTGTGCCATCATCACATTTATACAAGAATGAACCCCCTTTAAATATCAGTCAGAGCTTCTATTGTATATGTTTGTATATTCATGTAGTCTATATAACCACGGCTTTGATACAGTTCAGAACTGCTCATGATCATTTGTTGTCTACTTAATTACTCAGTAATTCTTTTTTGTGTCTTGAAGAAAGGCATGATTTTGATGACTCATCTCATTCAAACCTACATATGCTTGGGATTATTTCAGGTTCTATGTGGCAGAAATTCTTCTTGCATTAGAATACCTACATATGCTTGGGATTATATACCGTGATCTGAAACCAGAGAACATCCTTGTCCGGGAGGATGGGCACATAATGCTGTCTGATTTTGACCTCTCCCTTCGTTGTGCTGTAAGCCCCACCGTTGTCAAGTCAGCCAACCCTGGTCCAGACGCATTGCAGAGGAACAACCAAGCTTACTGTGTTCAGCCTGCTTGTATTCAGCCATCCTGCATCCAACCATCATGTGTAGCTCCAACCACCTGCTTTGGTCCCCGATTTTTCTCCAAGTCCAAGTCCAAGTCCAAGAAGGAGAAGAAATCAAAGCCTGAGGTTTTCAACCAAATTAGCCCGCTGCCGGAGCTCATAGCTGAGCCGACTGATGCTCGGTCCATGTCCTTTGTTGGCACCCATGAGTATTTGGCACCTGAAATCATCAAGGGAGAGGGTCATGGCAGTGCTGTGGATTGGTGGACCTTTGGCATATTCCTGTATGAACTCTTGTTTGGTAAGACCCCCTTCAAGGGATCAGGAAACCGGGCTACCCTCTTCAATGTTGTTGGCCAGCCCCTGCGGTTCCCGGAGTCTCCAATGGTGAGTTTCTCAGCAAGGGACCTGATAAGAGGATTGCTGGTCAAGGACCCGCAACATCGTCTTGCCTACAAGCGTGGGGCAACAGAGATAAAGCAGCATCCATTCTTTGAGGGTGTCAATTGGGCACTGATACGATGCGCAAGCCCTCCTGAGATACCCAAGTTGGTTGAGCTTGAGCGTCCACCGAAGCCAGCACCAGCTACTGAGAAGGTTGCACCAGCTGCCAATCAGAAGGGCTCAGACAATTATCTAGAGTTCGAGTTCTTCTAGGTTTGTTTTCCTTTGTGTTTCTGAACAGGATTTGGTGCATGCAAGCTGATGTATGAAAAGAAGATGATTTAGAGATATTATGTTTAGATTATTAGCTGTATTCCGGTCAACCTTTATTTTTCAATTGAACTGCTTATGATCTAATCTGTACTCGACCTCATGTTGCAAATTTTAATGAAATCGAGTGATGATGCTTAAAAGGATATACATGGTAACTTGTTCCCCTATCACTTTTAACTCCTGTCTTGCTTCAGCATGAATTGCAACTGGACCTTCTTTGTTCATCATTTTTGGTACGGTATACAGCAGAAGAACTTCGCAATTGTGAAGTGAATACGTCTCTTATTATCTTTTGTGGATGAGAAAACTAAAACCATGTACTAGCATTTTTGGGTGAGCTCTATGAACTAGCAGGTTGGTTGGGTGCAGTTTTTGCACTGTACTGGTACAATGTTGCTACACCCTCAGCACAGCTTCAATGCTGATGAGGATAAAATAAAGATCGTCAGATTACTCAAATCAGGCATGAGTTGCGCCCGCCCCCCAAAAAAAAAAATCACGTATTGTATAATGATATCATGTGCCATCTTGCAAAGTTCACTCCAAAATCCAAATTCGAATAATGGAGTGAGCTGAACTACTCGTTGGGCAGAATAAAATGTATACAGCAATGAAAGAGAGCATGTTATCTCCCGGAAAATAACATCGTTAACCGCGAAATCATACTCGTTGTCTGGTGAAGCTTGTTTTAGGACCAAGCAATCACTTTCCAAGACTACCTTGCTCATGCCCAGCCCAGATTACTTGCTACATGAACTGCCAACTCCATAGCTTCAACTTCTACTTGTAAAATGTAAAGCATCCTGGACATATGCAAGTTCAAGGGTGGATGGTGTACTGCTACATGTTACATGGTAACAATGTCTTACTGGTTAGACCAAGTATTATTTTCTACTTCAGTGTTGATGATAATAGTCTATCATATTTAGTGAGCTCAATGCTCTATTAAAAACCATAATCGTTAGTTGATAAATTTGTGTTGATATTATTAGTCTTAAATCTTAGATTTGTCTATGTGCGCAAGCTGATCTCTATGGCCCTACCAGCAGGCATTGCCTCCCCAATATGATTTCTTGTGACAAAACCCCATCCGCTAGTCCTTGAGTGCTCCACGAAAGCCCCATCAGAGTTAGTTTTCATCCATTCATTTGGTGGTTTTGCCCAACCTGTTACCAAACTTTTCTCTCTTCTTTTTGAGAAAATATTACCAAACTTTTCAGTTTTACTTTATCCTAGAGATAAATTTATCTAAAAATTAAATCAGCTATAATAATAAGTGGTAAAACCATCTATCACATATTTACATGTGGTTACATGTGAGCCTTTGCTACCTATTATGGTGGCACCCTTATCTTGTCAGTATCAGCTTCAGTCGAGAGGGCTTAACTACCTCTCAAGCCACCGGGTTCAAAACTTCAAATAACTCCATGCAGCATAGGGCCAGAGCGGGGCAGACACTCTAGGCCCCTAAAACACAAGGTTTCTTTCTAAACGTGACTATAAAACATAGGAGACTAAGTTTTAGGTGTTGAGTCATGCGTTGTTACATAGCAGTTTGCATGTTAGGTGAGCTCCTTATCTCTTTCGTAGATCTGCTTTTTTAGTTTAGTACCTCATCAGCAAACAATCATCTACGTCTTTAGTTATATCTGTCCAGACCCTATTTTTAGTTTCACCTAAAGCCTCCGAAATAGAGGACCGTTACGGTGCATTCTACTGATAGTATTATACTATAAGTAGATTAATCCTAACCATTAATTTTAAAAGGTAATTTAGTACTTTTTAAAAGGAAAGTAGAGAAGGGAGAAATGTCTCCACACCTACGAACAAGGATTAATTAGGGCTCTTGCTTTAAAGCTACTCCTCTTCTCCACGGAATAAAGTATTTCTCCACGAAACCTCATCTCAAAAAGCTTCGATCTTGGTCTCCATGTGACTTCCAGGTGCTCACGCCATTTTCTCCCTATTTTCTGAGCCATTTCTTCGGCTGGGCGCATCTCAATTATTATCCTCCTTTTCTCCTGCGAATTTTATTGGTTTTCATGTGCGTGCGAAGGTGGTTTGTGCGGGAGAGTTTCCCCTTGCTGCTTGCTAGTATTTTCTCCACATCAAAATTTTTTTGGACGATTTTACTCTCTGTAGATTCTACTGACTCTTGTAAAGAAAATAGTAATAATTAATCTGAATCATTCATAAATTACAGATCAACAGCTTAAAATTTATCCTAAAATATCAGTGTCGGCCCTTGAGCACACATGCATATTTTTCCACTTCCCACAACATCGTATTGAGGCCAGACCTACACGCATTCACGCGAAAGCATTCCTGGTTTTGCATGTGCACCTGCACAACAGCATATGGGGGATTCAGATTCAGGTGAAGTGAAGTCTAAATGACCTTCTCAAAATGACGTGAAGAGTGTTAGAGTGAAGAGCCCATGTTTTCACATGGAAAGTGAAAACACCGCTTATATCGAAATCGCAAAGGAGAACATGATTAAAACAGAAATGGAAAACATAATGCAAACTAAAGCAGGGGAAAGAAAATTACAGGCCAAACTATAACAGCAAAATCGAAACAACTCCACCATCAGACAAAAGATTATATCATATTATATAGGGGTGGGCACAAAATAAACGAAAACCAAAAACCGAAGCAAATCACACTGAACCGAACCAAAAAATAACTAATTTTGGTTTTTTTCAAAAAAAATCAGTTTTTATTTTAGAAAAGTTCGGTGTTCGATATTCCGTTCGGTTTTTGACCTCGCAGAACCGAAGAAACTACAGTAATCGAACTTTGCCCACATGAGTATATCCTAGCCGGTCTGCTCTCAAGTCTGAAGAAAAATGTGCCTAACTACCTCAGCCCATAGCTAGGCCCATCCAGCCAGCCCACATAGCCAAACGTGATGGCTGAAGCAATGAAGCGCCAAGCCTTCAGCCTTCGAGTCAGTAGGCGGCAGCAACCCAGCACCAGCGAGCGAGCCACCAGTTCCCCGGAGCGACAGCGGGAGATGAGCTCCTCCCTCTTCTCCTCCAGTGCACCAGCGAGCGGCCCTAGGTCTCTGGAGCGGCAGCGGGAGGCTTCTTCGATCGCAGCAGCAGGTGAGGATCACTGGATCAGAACACGACGATAGTTAATTGCCCTGCCTGGACACAGCGCGTGCCGCGCCTCCCTCGTCTAGCCTTCACGCGTAGGCGTGCAACACGCGCTCACCTGCCGCAGCGCCCGTCCACCGAATTCGGTAAACCAAAAAACCGAACCCAACTTTTTTAGTTTTTTTTTTGGTTCTGATAATTTTAACAAGTTATTTAGTTTCTGATATCTAAAAACCAAATTTTCTAAAAACCGATTAAACTAACTACCCACTCCTAATATTATCAATCCTAGATTTTAAAGAGCCCATGTTACCATTTAGGTATTCAGGATTTCAAGTCACATTGGTTTTTGAAGCCTTGTTGTTATGATTCGGGTTTTAGGATCACAAACTGCGTCGCTAATAGTTGTGGGTAGCCATTGTTTGAGGTTGTTCTTTTCTCGTTGAAGGATTAAATAGATGCGGTAGAGAGCTTTCCCTCTTGCCGATAAAAGAGATAGGAATGATAGAGAACTTTTTCTCTTATCGATAAAAGAGATAAGAGCGGTAGAGAAATTTTCTTTTTACCGATAGAATAGGTAGACATGATAGGAAGCTTTGCCCTAACCGACTTGAGCAAAAAAAAGGAAAATAGATACTTTATTACTTTATTACTTGACTTGGCTAAAACGTCAGCCCTTGATATATATACACCTCTTAGAGATATAATTTCTAATCTAAAATATAAGAACTCGTAATACAATACGATAAGGACTCTAACATTAATATGCTAAAGGACTCTTCTTAATCTCTTACAGAAAACCTAACTTAGCTAACCATAATATATCCCTAGCCTACTGCTACAGTACTACGTGGGTATTGTTCATGCCGTACTGTTCACACCGAGGGCTAGGCTCATACCCATGACACTTGTGATGCCTCTCTTCCTAGGATGGTTCGAGCTTGTGCAGGAGTAAAATGACCATGCATCACATGTGTAATGTCTCACTTCAGTTATATTAGTCATGCATTCAGCCATCGTAAATAGAATGTGTAAAAAAATTGTCAGTGTTGACTGCAGTTTTATGCACAAGAAACAGTGAATCAATGGACTGGTGGTTGAACTCTCACGAATTTTATCTTATCTGCATTAGATATATACGTATCACTAAATAACTGCACTAGCAGTAGCATCCCTTATCTTCAATATATTTTTTTGAAAGATCATTCTTATACCCTATCTTCAATATCACATCACTGTCCAGCAATTTCCTCGCAAAAGGAAAAGGAAAAAGTATAATTTATTACCCTCAACTATCACAAAAATTTAAATAATCATCTAAATAATTTTACCATTTAAAGAACCCCACAAATTTGAAAACCAGCACACGGTTCAACTTTCTGTCTGATTTCACTAACGTGGCAATGCGTAACAATGGTTTTGGCTGACTAAGAACACACGTGGCGCTAATATGGCCGATCGAGTTAAAACTTGCAGCCAGTGATTTTGTCAAACTTGCAGCCAACCATGTGTTGTAAGCCATTTGTCCATTTTTAGGTCATTGATTTCAAAGGTTATGAGGAAGAAGCATTTGTACAAGAAAACTATTAAAATCGATCGGCTATTACTGAATGAGCAACTGAATTCAGTAAACTTCAAGCTTGATGATTGGATTGGTTGTGATGTTATGCCTCGTAAAGCATATGCAACTAGCTGTCTGTAAATAAAGTGAATCTCCAAAGTGAATATATGTAATGGTGGCCGGATTGGACGAAGCCAGCGGGCACGTGGAGGATGGTGAGGCACCGACGCGCATCGATGACCATAGGGCACGAAGTGATGTATCCTCTGCTTCAGAACCCAAGAGACGAGAGATGGAATGAGATCAGTGTGAATCAGGCAGGGGTAGAATGGTCTATTCCCCGTCCAAAAATCAGAAAAAAATAGAAAACAGGAAATAGGTGAAATGGTAGCGAAATCAAAGGCACCTTGAGCTGGATGGCAATTTTGCGAAGCGAACAATGAAAGTGGCATTTCTGCGAAGCCCACTCTTGAAAGTGGCAAATACCCAATTTTCTCTCACAAGGCGGCATTTTTATGTTATGTACTCATCTACGGTATGTTATATGTTCATCCCTGGTAATATATTCATCAATGACTCCAGGAAGATCTTGTCAATGTTTGTGTTATCTGATGGCTCTGGCCTAACTGTAACCGTAGCATGCTATGAAACTCCAGCGCACACGGACATCGACAAGGTAAGCATTGTCCATTGCACGTCCATGACTAAATAAATCACCAATAATTACAACAACAAATTAGTTTCATGAACAACTCATCTTCAGCGTGACAGGAGGCGGTGGCGCGGGGAGGCCAGGGCGCGGCACCATGTCAACAGGAGCAGGGGGTTTTGTAAAATTTTTTAACTCGATCGGCCATGTCAGCGCCACGTGCGTTCCCAGTCAGCCAAAACCGCTGTTACGCCTTGTCACGTTAGTGAAATCGCACAGAAAGTTGAATTGTACGTTGGTTTTCAAATTCATGGTGATTATTTAAACGGTAAAATTGTTTAAGATGTTATTTAAACCTTGACGATAGCTGAGGCAGTAAATTGTACTTTTTCCAAAGAAAAATGCAAGTATATGACAGTTGCTGCTTCAATCTTTGAAAGAACTGAAAAGCAATTCTCCTCACTGTTCTTATGAAATTCTGATGGTGATCTTATCTTTCTGGGCAATTGGCACCGCCGCCGGCCACCGGCGACGGCCAGCTTTGCCTCCGCCCGCCGCCGCATCAAAATGCTGGCTCGCTCTCTCGCGCGCTAATCGCCGAGGCATCGAGAGTTCAAACAGCGAAGCCCAAACCGAGTTAAGCCGAAACGTATTGGGCCACGTTATGTTGGGCCGAACGGGATTCTCCACACGTGTTGGGCCGCAATTTGTTGGGCCGAGAGGTAATACGCCGGTCACTAGCACCGTGCCATCGTGATAACAAATTCAGAAATCATAGAGGAGATAAGATCAATATTTTGTTCAAAATGATGAGACCAGTTATTTTCAGAGGAAGAATGTGCCGGTCCGGTTACCGGCCATGAGCGGCGGCCTGTAACCGCAGTAAACCGGCCTAATTTTGAATTCAAAATTTTGAACCAAATGGTTATCAAATAGTTTGGTTTTGTTACTGGACGATATCCACGGCGGCTTGATGTCATTTTTCAGTTGGTTTTGTCGAAAACCGATTGGTTTAAAAATACAAAAAAATCATAGAAAATATACAAAAATTCAGAAAATATGGAAAATAAAAAATTTATGAATGTAGATAAAATTTATGATACAATAATAAAAATATTTTGTATGATATTTATTTTTAATTAAATTGTTGAGCATCATATATTTAGTAATTTCTTTTTTGAAAAAAACAAAAAAAACTGGAACGACATACTATTGGGCCCGACCAATTTTTTTTCTTTTATCATTTTTAGCAATCTTGTTGTACTATAAAACTATTACAAGATTGAATATTTTTAAAACGCAAATTCACCAAAAAATAATTATAAATCACTTATTATTTATTATTTTTATTTTTAAAATTAAATTTAAATATGAATTTCACACCGAACCGGTCTTGACGACCAGTTACCGTAACCGGGCAGCGGTAGCGTTAAACTAGCTCACATTATCACCTCGAAGCTCGTGGAGAAATTGGGAGGGCCAATGCAAAATTATTAGTATATCCTCCGACTGACGCAGACCAGCGCTATCCGTGCAGAGCTGCAGGTTGCCGGTGACAGTGACAACATATTCAGACTTCACTCTTCAGGAAATGGCGATCAAATCCCACAGCTCCATTGACGGTGATGCATTGATCAATTGATGCATGCAGCTCACTAGCTCAGTCCAAGTCTTACACTCCTGGCGAGTTAAATCTGCATCCTTTTGTATTATATGAAGTCTTTGACTTTTGAAACAACACAGCGTTCTGAAAATTTTCGATGCCGTGAAGCACTGTGATGCACTGAATCTGCAGTGAAGTACGGGCACCTCAGAAAATTGCATGTGCTCAGCCTGGGATTCTTGTTTTCTTTAAGACCAGTTGTGTGTTTGAGATCTTTGTTTGATTCTTGATAGATGCTTATTACCTCGTTCAAGATCTGCATACTGTCACAAGCCTAGCACAATGTTGGCATGCGAGTTGCAGCGATCCATTTTTCATCTGATTGGTTTCTCTGCTCTGAATGGCACTATACATTTCATCATCCAATGCAATGAACTTACCAGATAGTACTCTCGACACATAATCTACTGCAAAAAGCAGGGTTTATCTAGTGGTCTACTGCACTTGCATTGGCAACTCATGCTTTTCCTATGACAGGTGGACTGATCGATCGGTGCATTTGATATATACAGCTGATGCACATTGATGTATGCAAGCAAACAAGGGCCCTTTTGGTTCCAGATAAATGCATGCCTTCAAGTTTCGGAAATTTTCTACAGAGTCACATGTCGAACAATATGGGACAGTTCGTCTTGAATGCTGAAATGGCCTGTTCATCTCGTCACATGCTACACCCGGTAGGACAGCAGGCATCACCTTATGGCTCTCATCAAATGCTGTCTCTAGCTCTTGTCCTTGAAGGTATGTGCTGCTGCCGTGATAGTAGACTGTTCTTTTGCAATTATTGTTCTTCAGTAGCGTGCCACAGTTCATGTGACCTCGCCACTTGCCATTTGCCAACCCAAAGCCTTCTTTTCGTTGCCTACTTTGGATCCAGCGCACTCGCTGTAGCTGAAAGCGAGCTTTAGTTTCAATGACAGTGTCCATCTTGAGGTTGACTTGACCGTCGATTCCTGGCGTGACCTGGTGGCATTTGCTGCCGACTGCTGTCACAGACTCACAGTGTCATGGAATCATGCAGACTTGAACCACAGAATGGTCTGCAAAATCGGTTGGCGTCGGAGACGTTTTTTCAAACATGTCACAAGTTTTTTTGGCGGCAGGAGAGGGGGCCTGTAGTACAGTGGGTGTTGTCAGGTTTACCGTAGACCTTGCTGTATTTTACTCTGGTCTTTCCTATGCTAATAACAAAGGCTCAGCTGAAACGGCAGCAGTCGGATGCATGTCGAACTCACACCGGCACACAAGCTGCTTATTATTTATTGTACCTGCAATGAAGATGCATCATGCTAGATGCTACTAGCTAGCTTCAGTTCAGTATTCAGAGTAGTAAGCATTACATTGTATATCCATTGCACATATCATGTGATCCTGGAGTGGAGTACATTGCAGTGACCATGGACCACACACACTATAGATACCCAGAATTTAATGATTCGGCCAAGTATACTTGGCTTGGCTACTTGACTATATTGTTATGAGAATTTCTCCCCAAGTCCTATTATTAATTTATTATACATTATCCATCCAACAAGTACATAAGACATATATAGCAAATTTTATAAGACATATATAGCAAATTTTACGATACACCCAAATAAATATGAATCATTCATCTTTCTAAATCGAATGACCACAATTAAAAAAGGTGACATATTACCTTCTAAAAATTAATAGTACACCCATAATTATTAATATTTTTAAGTTGTTTTATCCTCCTAAATGAATGCAACCGCCTCCTAACTTTACTCAATTGATGCATACAACTTCAGCATGATAGTCAACCGATGCATGCAATAATTTTAGGAAAAAAGAATAGTAGATGGGACTTTAGCAACCGAAGACAACTGTAATAGCCGGTCGACATGTAATTAAAATTTTGCTTTAATTCTTGTTTTAAATAAAATCAATGGTCTATATTAATTTCACAAGGTAAGAGTTACATAAAAAGCCTGGCATACATACAGGGATCATCAAAGGCCATGCAATGCATACTACTGTACTTGTGTATTACTGTGTGATATTGGCTGATCCAGATTGTGAGCTTCTGATCCAGAATTCCGTTCTTTAAGAACAGTTCGGTATTGAGCAGATTCCGGTTATTGGGTTTGATTACGCAGGTTGTCACGAAAGTTGTTTCTTTTCATTTTGATTTCCGGTTCACAGGAGTCACAACCACAGGTTTCGTGTACAAATCTACTGCAAAAATCTTTTCCTGACTGAAGTTAACCACAACATCAACGAATTGCATATATCATCGTTATCAGAAGGCAATTTCTTTTTGTCAGACCAGAGATCGCTACTGGATATTGCCGGGGTGATGTGCATGCGATTGAGATATTTATGAGTGGAGATATTATTGCAGTCATAGGATTTCTTGGTAAAGTTCTGGCAGGAAATCAAATCAGTCAAAAGTGTTTCTTCCAGAGTGAAAATTACAACTAAAAGTTGGTGCCATTTTAAAAGCGAAAATGTGGTGATCAATGATATTATTAATATTATGCTTGTCAATATTGATACACTTCTAAAAGTGAACTCTTGATAGATTTGCTCTTAAATATATTATCCTTGTTAATTTTTACACACTTCTGAAAGTGACCTCTTGATAGATTTGCTAAGAGCATACTACTATTGCAGTAGAAGCCATATACCCCATATATTGAACATAAAAACAGTGGTTAATTTACTCACCACTGTTAAGCATTGCATTTAGTGAGTACTACCTCCGTTTTATATTGTAAGTTTCTTTAGCCATGCTTAGATTTATATGGATGTTAATGAATTTAGACATATAAAAAACGTATGCATTGACATCTATATAAATTTAGACATGACTAAAAAGACTTATATTGTGAAACGGAGCGAGTAGTTTGTGTATTTGACATAAAACCACAAGCCATGGACATTTCAAGACCTGTTTTGTAATTGTTCGTACTTATGGTTCAGAACTAGGGTGAATGGAACCATTCGATCCTAATTTTAGAGATAGAATGGTTCCATGTAAAAAAATGAAATGGGCGATAGACATGTGCCTATTGTCAACAGAGGAGGGCACAATCTATGACGGCTAGGTAGCAAAGCTCACAGACACCATGCGAAAGATGAACGACAGGAGATAGAGGTCAATGCTAAGTTAAGCCGTTCACTCGAGGAACCGAGGCGATAGGATCTGACTGTAGCACCTTTGAAGCTCAGGCCACCAACCTCGTGGAGGCTAGATTTGATGAAAGGAGCTATGGGGCTACTGTTGGAGGCGATGCAGTGGCACCTTGAGGGAGGGAGGAAGTCGCCATGACTACGATGTCTAGTTAGATCAGCTAGCCACCTCCCGATCTCAAGCCGCTGAAGAGCAAGAACAAAGTTGTCGGGTCACCGGTGTGGGACTAGAGTAGGAGGTTGTGATGGTCACTCCATCACACCACACAAGCGTGATGGGACAGATACATCCGATATTTTTTAGATAGAACCATCTCGTATCTAGAGAAAATATTCACTAAACTAAAATATATTTATTTCTTCGCTCTTAAAACAAACAGATAACGAGTTGAAATAAAACATGTCTATCCCGTCTCGCCTCTGAACTAAATGCACCGTAAGCTCTTTGCCAATATTATGATCACGTACGGCTGGGCTGTTTTTGCACAAATGTGAACTGGCAATGTAAACAGTCGCAGGGAAAGGGGACCAAAAGAACTGGAGAGGAAGCTGTTTCTGCTGTGTGTCGTGCACATTTAATTGCAGCACAAGAGGGTGAGAAAACAACTCATAACCTTTAATGCCATTTTGGCAGGAACTACAAGCTACCAACTCTATTTCCAGTTTTTGGTACACTTTGCAAACTGCCCCACATCCACAGAAAGCTTATAAACACCGAACTTTGGTGAGAGGTTGGAAAGAACTAGTACTACAATGGAGCAGCCACAACTTGAGCTCATCAGCAACTTGGAAGGTCGCCGGAGCGGCAGAACTGAACAGAGCAGAGATGACAAAACCGGTGAGTTTCTTCTACTGCCTTGATTTAATTCGGCAACAATTTGACGAATCCTTGTTGCAGAGCAGACCGCAGTAATGTTCAGAATCTTTTTCTCATGGTACAAATGTGACAGTATGTTTGCTGTCCTTCTGCAGACGAGGTAGACGACTGCCCAATCGAGGAGGTCCGGCTCACCGTGCCGATCACCGACGACCCGGCATTGCCGGCGCTGACGTTCAGGACATGGCTGCTGGGGCTCGTTTCGTGCGCGCTGCTGGCCTTCTCCAACCAGTTCTTCGGCTACCGGCAGAACCCTCTCTACATCTCGTCGCTGTCCGTGCAGATCGTCGTCCTCCCGCTCGGCAAGCTGATGGCCGCCTTCCTTCCCCGGAGGACCCTCAGGGTGAAGGGCACGCCATGGTCACTCTCCCTCAACCCTGGGCCGTTCAACCTCAAAGAGCATGTGCTCATCACCATCTTCGCAAACACCGGCTCCAACTCCGTCTACGCCGTCAGCATTATCACCATTGTTAAGGCATTCTATCGCCGGGAGATCCATCCTCTTGCTGCCATGTTGCTCACTCAGACCACGCAGGTTGGTACATGCGACTGATTGCCTGACAAGGATGAACACCAGATTATTACAGTTGTTTGATGTGCTTGATGTGTTTGTGGCCAGCTGATGGGATATGGTTGGGCTGGCCTCTTCAGAAAGTTTCTTGTGGACTCCCCCTACATGTGGTGGCCTTCAAACTTGGTGCAGGTTTCACTCTTCAGGTCTGTACATTTCTTTGCTCTGCAAAACCAACCAGTTCTTGAGCTGTATTAATTGATAAGCTAATATATCTAAGATTTTGATTGATTTCTGTGTATAACGCAGGGCTCTGCTTTAACTAAACTGTAATATTTTGCTTTAAAAACATTTTTTATTTTTTGTTCTGAAAACTGAAAAGTGAAAAGTAACCTGTCCTTGAGCTGTGATTATTCTGTAATTAATGAATGAACTAAATTGTGTAAGATTTTGATTTTTGATTGATTTGTGTGACACAATGCAGAGCTCTGCATGAGAAGGAAGAGAGGCCAAAGGGGGGGACGACGAGGCTGCAGTTCTTCCTCACCGTGCTCATCACCAGCTTTGCCTACTACATTGTGCCAAACTACCTGTTCCCGACGATCTCCACCATCTCGCTTGTGTGCCTGGTGTGGAAGAACTCCGTCACGGCGCAGCAGATCGGCTCCGGCGTCTACGGCCTCGGCGTCGGCTCGTTCGGCCTCGACTGGGCCACCGTCGCCGGCTTCCTCGGCACGCCTCTGTCCACGCCGTCGTTCGCCATCATGAACGTCATGGCCGGCTTCTTCCTCATCGTCTACGTGATTTTGCCGGTGGCGTACTGGACAGACGCGTATGGAGCCAAGCGCTTCCCGATCATCTCCTCCCACGTCTTCACCGCCAACGGCAGCCGGTACGACGTGAACCAGGTGCTTGACACGGCGACGTTCAAGTTCAGCCAGGCCGGCTACGACGCCGCCGGCAAGATCAACCTGAGCATCTTCTTCGCCTTCGCCTACGGGCTCAGCTTCGCGACGCTCGCCGCCACGCTGTCCCACGTCGCCCTCTTCCACGGCGGGTCGATATGGAGGCAGACGAAGGCGACGGTGAGCGGCCAGGGCGCCGGCGACGTGCACACCAGGCTGATGAAGAGGAACTACGCGGTGGTGCCGCAGTGGTGG
>KE372243.1:416434-436337 GCA_000418225.1 Zizania latifolia
AGAAAGACCATCAGATAAAAAATATATAATGAAAAAAATTATATCCTATATCAATAATACCTTCTGTCAGTGTTTGCGCAAGCCCACCGACAAATATCTTTTTCGTTTTGAAATCCTTAGATTGCATAGCATCTTTTGGAATGGTTCTCTTAATTTCAACCTGGAAATAAATAAGGCAGATCGGCTAAGTTGCCAAGTAATTTTAAGTTGTAAACATGTGGAACCAGGAACTTGTAACATTTTTAGGGGAACCAATTCAAAGGCAGATGCTTAGACAAAGAACAAAACAGAGTAAACAAGGAATGTTTATCAAGCAACAACTAATCAAACAGGCATATAAGAAAGGTGATGGGCACACCAACACTGGAACTTCAGCCAGCAGGATAAGAAAAGCAAAACATATTTGCATTTTGTACACAAGATAGCAAACAGTCTTATAAAATTGAAAATGGAACTGAAACAGTGAAACACACACCATCAATTGTTTGAAAAAATCTAGCTTATGCCGAATGCTTAAAACCAATTAAGCAGACAACATATCAACATTGATGCAAATATACACGACCAGTTAGCATCTGTGAAATCCTCATAAATATCAAAATGAAGCATAATGCACATGTAGGCACCATGCAGTATCACATGTTTAAAGGCATAAGATTAGCCCATCCTAGCATACAACAATATATTATGTATCGGAAAATCAAGATTTTGTAATGAATCCACAGACCACAATAGACCTGAATGTTGGGCCAAGTTATCTAGAGTGGTATTATGGAAATACAAACACTAAATGTGGTAGAAACATACAAAGAGTACAGGTATGAACAGTACAACTGCAAGTGCTTCTTAGCATACTCAACTCAACTGTAAATGCAAGAGGCAAGAGCAAAACTTACTTGCTTTCCATTGATGAGATGGGTGTCCTCCATCACCTTATCCACGACAGCAGGGTTGGAATATGTAATAAAGCCAAAGCCCCTTGGCTGAGATGTGTGCCTATCTTTCATTATCACTGAATCAACTATTTCTCCATACTGGCCAAAATGCTTTACAAAGGTCGCTGTTGTTGAAAATAGCAGAAACAATATTAGTACTACAAAAATAGAGCTGCCATGAGAATCAACTAATAACACAACTGAATACTATAAATATTAGAACTACAGAAGTCAGAATAATGAATGAGAAAATAATATTTGATTTAATCGCAGTGCTATAGCCTACAGATGCATGAGCTAGTCCATCACGACCCATTGCAGGAATTATTCCTTGTTGCTCAATTGTAACCCCTGAACCTTGTTAAGTGCAAGCAACATCTACTGAATTTGTAACTAGAGATTTAATTAATTAATTTAGATGACACATGATGGGAGTCAACTCTTATGAATCAACTAACATTTGGTTGGATGTTACTTATACCTGGAGGGCACAGAATCAAAATAAAACCACTCAAAATCTGCATTGCTACATAAATTTAGGCCGCGGCCACCATGGTTAGCAGACTCAGTTTCAGTATGTGAAGTTAAGGAATAAGGATATCAAAACAATCATCAACCACAGAATAACATCATCAAAATTCTCATCGAGCAGGCATGCATGCACATATCTTAGTTTCCCACATCCTCATGTACATGACACACCGGGAGGCACAGAACAAACACAGAACAAAACTCAAACAACACACTAAATTCGAATGTCTACCAACATACACTGTAGCTAAGCAGGACAGCTAGTTACCTACAGGAAGCTCCGAGACAACCCACAGGGGGAAAAGAAAACCGACGTTAAAATACCTATAACTAGTTATAGAATACCAGATAAAGCACGGGACACCCCCACAAAAATCCCTCATCCCAGTGACAAATAGAGAAGGGGCGAGCTAGTGAGCTACCTTCCGTGGTGTCGCGGGGCAGCCCTCCGACGAAGATCTTCCTGCAAACACAAACCAAACCGCACGAGATCAGTCAGACCGCCGTAAGCCGAGATCAGCCGGAACCACGCGGGGAGAAAGCACAGCGGGAGAGCAAGGGGGTTCTCTTACCCGGGGCTGCCGCTGCCTCCTCCACCTCCGCCGTGCTCCCTGGACCTTGCCTCCGCCTTCCCCATGGCATCCGCTCTAGGGTTCCATCGCCTCGGTCGCCTCTCGCTCGCTCTCTCGACAAGGGCTGACCGTTCGAAAATCGAGAGAGGCCGAGAGCGGAAAACCGCGTGAACTCTCGGGCCGCCTCGCCATTTAAGGATCGCGCGGCCCAACTTGATGGGCCTAATGTCCTGAACTCATGGCCCAATACGCCGATCATTTCCGGCCGAAATAGACCTGTATGGGCCGAAAATTTTGAACTAGAATTATTTGGGCCTATTCGAACATAATTCAGTTGAAGTTACTCTAAGTTACTACTTACTAGCAGTTCTTTGAGCCTGTTTGTTAGGGCTTCTAGATCTTGGATCCACGAGAATCCAGATCTTATAGAATTTGGAGCTATGTAAAAAGTGTTTTTAGCCTGTTAGCTCTAGGAATCTTGAAAGGGTAGATATGAGGAAAAAGGATAATTTTACCCTTGATTATTTATATGTTTTTTAAATCCTAGGGGTATATATATCGCTTAAAAATTTGATTTAAAATTTGTAAAACAATAGTAGAATATATGACACATATTTGATGGTTGTACATATAAATACCATTTGCTATGTATGTCCATATATATGTACATACGGTAGTTCAATGATAGCTAATAATAGACTTCAAACAATTACATTTCCGTTATCCCGCAATTCGATGTGCAAGATCATCACAAACTACCCTAGTGTTGTAATCATTCCAATCAGCATTGTCTGCAGGTAGTTTAACACTTGGCGATGGCACGCTTGAATCGATACATGTCATCCACTCACTCACACCAATCTTTTCTCAATACTATGGTATGACCAGCATACTTTTCGATGGGTAAATGTCACCAAGCAATAACAACTAGTTTGTATCAATCAAATCAGAGCAAACCTTAATATTTTTAATATTTAAAACTTAATGAAATTTATCTAGTTGATTCAGGCACAAAGAGTATGGCTAACTGCATAAAGGTTAAAGGAACAAACCATCAAATATGACATAAGAGACATACCACAAGGTATCTTAGTTCAAGATGAAAGAGAAGGACTGAGATAGATGAGGCAAATTGTTCCTGAACAATAGCAAATGCATGACAGATGAGTAAGGAAATGCACAAATTAATACAACTGGTAAGATATTAAGTAATGCATTATTTGTTTTAAAACTCTATGTTAGGTTAGAGAAGCACTGCCTATGCACATTGCATTGTATGTATCTTGTCATCAACAGGGACATGGAAACATACTATTTGGAATGAAACTCAGCACTAAGAAATAGACCAGGGTAGGGGGCAAGGGGTGCCTACACAGATACATTTCCCCTCAAATCAGCCCCTAAGCCTCCAGCTAACAAGTCCAAGCTAGATCTAGCAAATGCAGCATCAAGCAAACAGATCAGGAGAGGGGACATTCGATCGGAACTTACATCTTGCAGATCTAGTCGTCGCCACCAGGGAACACGACATCTCCGAGGGCTGCCACCAAGGGACGATGATGCCTCCAAGGGTCACCGCCAAGAACAATTGGATTTTATTCAAGCATGTTTGCCTGGAAAACAAAGTTTTTCTTTCTATGGGAGGATATTGAAGACATACGGGCAGTACCTCGATCACTATCATCATGGAGTCCATCCCTTATAATAATTCTTCACAAAGGTATAGGCATGGATGCAAAGCATGGCGCAAAGATCATGGAGAATGGAAAGCTAAAGTTTTGTCTGTAGTCTTTTGCATCATTCAGTGTGGGGTATATTTTGCATCTTCAAAGCTTTTCCAAGCAAGTTAGGATAGGCTAGTGTCAGGGACAGGAAGACTATTCTGAGTCCTTGACCTTAGATTATACTTGAAAGAGATGGCCAGCCTTGGCCCCGGACCTCGTTGGCGTGGTGGAGCCATTGCGTAGCACGTTGGCAGAGGAGAAGGGATCCAATCCAGCCAATAGGATAATAAACTTGACTGCTTTATTACTGCCGGCCAATAGGCCTATCTATAATACAACCTGATGATATTCTTAATTAAACAATTATGACTCTTTCTAACACACAATATCCAAAGATAGCAAACTATCCTAAACAGGACTCTTAATTTAAACATTTCCTAATTGACCAATTCCTTACTGAAAGATAACTATCATATCTATTAACTCTTTGGCCAGCAAGGACTGAAGCTGATTAGGATTACTGTTCGGCAATCCTACTCTGATCAGGTTCCTACTCGAATCTAGTTTTGTCTCTCTCCTCCTTAAGAAGCAGCTCGTCCTCGAGCTTAAAATCTAGAAAGCAAGCCCTGAAATCTTCTAAGGATACCCAAGACACACTGTAGCACCCAAACCCTTCCACTGAACCAATAGCTCCAAATGGTCTCGAGCTAAATGACTTTGGATGACATGCTCTGGAGCTAAGGACACCCTACCATGAAGTAGGGGAGGCAGCGTAGGAGGCGCTGAAGGTGGTATGCCTTGAAATGGCTTTAATAACCCGACGTGAAAAACATCATGTAACCGAGCTGATGGAGGGAGCTGCAACCTATAAGCGACGTCGCCAATCTGCTCCAATATTTTGTATGGCCCAAAGAACTTTGGACCTAACTTGCCCTTAGTCTCTCCTTGAATCAAAGCGATTGGTCGACAAAGAAGACGTAGCCACACCCAATCTCCTTCCTGAAATTCCTCCTTCCGATGACGTCGATCATAAAACCATTTGCAAAACTGTTGAGCCTGTTGGAAATCAATAGCTAAACACACGCGAAAGAAATAAAAGCATGGGAGATAGAAATTTTGGTATTACACAACCACAATTTTTTTACATCCACTCATCTAATCAATCTCTGGATACAAGCTTAAATAGGCTAGGTAACAGCGCATGCAGTGCCCACGTTCTCCATGACATAATCCATGACGTGACCACATGGCTAATTACATGTGCCATTAACTCCATAACTCTAGCCATGCACGCCATACTCTAGACATGCAAGTAGTGGCCTACTTTTATGCATGCATGCATATCATGATTAAACAAAATACTAATTATCCAGCCATTATACTAATGACAATTAACTTAATCACTCTAATGCATATGATCTAGCCATCCTAGACACTCCGTCATCGGTAGCAAACATTTCTGCTTTGCACTTGTTGCCTTGATTCCGTAGGTTCTAGTAGCACACTGCAACTCTGGGCATCTCCGATTCTCTTGCATCAAGAATAACTCCGTGCAATCATTCTACACTAATTGATACAATTTCAGTCACACCACATATTGCACCATACACACATGCAAATATGCTAAAACAAAAAACTAAGTCAAGATTATTTTCTAACAGAGCCTGTAGAAGCCGGTCCCTAGTATCATTAATGAACTCATCGCATTCTGTCGGAGCTTGTTACACGACTGGCAATTGAGCAGACCCTGGGTCGTAAGAGCGAAGGCATGGTGGCTCTCAGCCATAGACCAACTTGAACGACGAAGTTCCCAATGAAGACTTGAGGGTTGTGTTATAACAATACTCAGCCCACGGTAGCCACTTGATCCATTGCCGAGGCCTGTCGTCGAAAATGCAATGAAGATACAATACAATGATTCGATTGGTTGCCTCTGATTGGCCATTTGTCTAGGGGTGAAAGTCCATGGATAGATCAGCTTGACTCCCATTAAACAAGACAGCTCGCCCCAAAATTGACTTATAAATACTAGGTCACGATCGCTTACGATAGAAACCGGTAGACCGTACAGGCGGACAATTTTAGAAATGAAAACCTGGGCAACCGTGGTTGCTGAATATGGATGAGCCAGCAGAATGAAATGCACATATTTTGAAAATCTATCCACCACAGTCAGCACAACGGACTTGCCATGCACTTGGGGAAAATGTTCAATGAAATCAAGGGTGATATTTGACCCGACGAAGGAAAGCACCGGTAACAGCTGCAATAGTCCTATTGGGAGGAGTTGCTTGACCTTATTATGTTGTCACGTAGCACAGGATCACACAAAGTCATGTACAGCTAAGGATGAAAACAGAGCAGAAACGGATATAAATGGGTGCTACCATATCCGTTTCCTTGTTTTTAACAGAAACGGAAATGAAAGCTGAATATGTAGCTGCTGCTAGTTGCACAATCCACTGCTGAAACTAAATATGTAGCTGCTGCTAGTTGTTGCTCACAAGTTCTTTGGCTTATTTCAAGGATTATGAGATTAACTGTGATCATGTTTTACTTTATTGTGATAAGACAAGTGCTATAAATATTGCTAAGAACCCAGTGCAATACTCTAGAACAAAGCATATTTGATATTCAATATCATTTTCTTAGAGATCATGTGGAGAAAGGTGATGTTGTGCTTCTTTTTGTTGATACCGAGTTACAATTGGCAGGCATTTTCACTAAACCTTTGGATTCTTCTCACTTTGCTTTTCTTCGAGGGGAGTTGGCTGTTGTTGATCCAATGGGTTTATTTTGAGGAAAAATTTGCTTTTTCATTTGTATCATAATGCATTCATGCTTATTTTTGTGCATTGTTTGTATCCAAAATGAAAACAAAAAGAATAAAACATGGAGCTTTGATTTTTACATTCAGTTAATATTTGTGCTTGCTAGCAATATCTTATGAAGTTGATGGATCACTAGTCTTGCTTACATGTCTTTTAGTCTTTTTATGAGCCTATGGCATAGTTTATGAGGGATATGATGCATGACACATAAAAACTCAAGTAAAAGATAAAGAAATATATTATGCTGATCTAGTGGCTAGTTTGAGTTAAATATGTATATATATATTCTAGGTGTGTTTATTTCACCATGATAGTGCTTTTATTTTTAGTACTGGTAGTACTATAGCTCGTGCAATATCAAAAACAATAAAATCTTAATAAAAAGATAAAAAAAAGTGTGCAAAAGCATAGAAAAATATACATTCATGAAAAAATATTCTGTCTAGGTCGTCTCACGAGGCTGCTTATCATTGCACTTTGATATGAACTTAGAGATGATCATAGACGACTAGACCATTGAAATGGGAACTGCTTGTGATGCAAGAACCTCACAATAGGTCATGTGACCGAAGCTCAGGTGGCATCATCTATCTCTAGACAGTGATCGCTATATTAAGATAGGCACTTGTGAAAATTTCATACAAAGTTGCATATATCAAATCTGAAATTTTCAATGACTATGAATTGCACTTTTAAGATCGTTGTTTTGGTTTGGTGGACATGACTGAATTGTGTGTGAGGTATTTCTCTTGAATTGATCCTAGTAAAAGCCAACATTATAAATCATTAAAATCATTCATTTTTAGTACTGATTTGAACTTGAGAATTATGGCTTAGTTTCATCGCTTTTAGGCTTGATTGTTAGCAGGTTGATATATCTATTTCATTTGTGTTGTAAACCTTATCACGGGGATTGCTTTAGGTACATTTCAAAGCTCTCAAATCAAGAAATCAAGAAATTTATGTTCTCATGATAATTTCTCTCTTTTACTTTACTTCATGAAATCATTGTCAAAGGGGGAGAAATACTTAGGGGGAGAAATTGGTTTTTGATGAAATCATTGAATACCAAAAATACTTATGGGGAGAAATTGGTTTTTGATGAAATCATTGTCTTTTGCAATCAATTTTTGAGGGAGTTTTATTTATCGTTCTTTGAAAAAACTTTGGGGAGAAAAATTTGTGCTTGTGCTTGTGCTTTTGAAAATCAAAAATTTCTTGTGCTTTTTAATGGTGTTGCCAATATGTTCGTCAAGGGAGAGATTGTGAGATCATGTGTATGATCATTGATAAGTGATGAACAAATTGGTTTAATGTTGATATGTATTGAATAAATTGGTTTTGATTGGTTTGAGTGGTCAGGCACTTTGGTCGAGTTGTCAAGCACTCTTATCAGGCACTCAGCACTTGGTACTCGTGAAATTTTAGCACTAGAGAGAATTCAGCCCTCGAGGAAATTCAACTCTCGAGAAAATTCTGCACTCAAGAATTCCAGCCTCGGCATTTTGGATCACTCGGATTTTTGATGTTCAAGTCGGATCATATGCTTTAAATTGTTTATTCAATAAATACACCATGTTTGTGATTGAATAGACTGATTGAGTTAAGTTGAAAAGAACTTATGCTCGAAAAAAGGGTTTCTTGGTTTGTTCATGTGCAGGCATTGCATGAGGGCGAGTCGTGGTCGATGACGGGATCAGAACTAGACACGGGGAAGAGCTGAGGTTCATAATGGCTGAGGATGTCATGCGAGACGCTTGAGCTAGAGGATGTTGTACGTGAAGATGAGGTTTCAATATGACGTACGTGGGATGCGTGTGAATATAGAAAGAGAGGTTTCTATATAGCGTACGTGGGATGTGTGCGGATATGAAAAGAAGAGGAAAATTAGGAAGGAGTTAGGATTTAAAGGATTCATAAGAGATATGGATTTCTAGTTGGATTAGGATTCTAAAAGTTATTAATTTCATGGCTTATCGCAGCCATGAGGGGTTATAAATAGACTAGAGGGAAGAGCAAAACAAGTATCAAAGAAGAGAGAAAAATTAGGATTTAGCCTTTTGCTCTTCCATCTAAGGCTTTGTTCATGATTTGGTGAGAGGTACTTTGTATTGCACTTTGTAAATACTCTTATGCAATAAAGATTCATCTTCAAGCATCGAGGAGTGTAGTATCACGTTCTTTCTTCTTAATGTTCATCAGTTTGCACCATTTTGGCTTATTCTGTGATTTCGCTTTTACTTATGGATTAATTTAAATTGATTCATTCAAAACCTTGCTAGGATATTAATAAAGAGGTCTAGAAAGTTTTGTTGGTTTATTCCTCGTATTTTAGGAGTAATTAAGGTTTTAATTTTTGGATCGAATCTGCTCTGTTTTTACGCTACTGCAACTCCCGAGAATCATAACTTTTGATTGGGAACTCGGATTTAAGTGAAACCACTTGAGAATGTTTCGTATTAAAGTCTAGTTTCTCGTGTTAAAATTTTAGATCAATCTGAGTTACGGTTTTACCGTTCCTTGGTTAGGCTATTTAAGTCCTTAGGAAGCCCTCGAGAAATTCGAGAACTCCTCAGAAAATTCTAGACTAGTCAGGAAAAATGCTTGGAAAATTTTAGAACTGGTCGAGATACTCCTCAGGAAATTTCCAAAGGCCTTGAGAATTTCTAGATTGGTTGAAAATTAGTTTTCTAATTTTGTTTTGGTTGATTTTTGGGATACTACAACCATTCACCCCCTCTAGTTGCCGTGGTTAGTGTATTTTGATCTTACAATTAGTATCAGAGCTTGGTTTCTATTTTGTTTTGATCTTAACCTATCTAAACAATCACTATGGCATCCGAGAGGTTTTTTATTAAGCCTTATATTTTTGATGGAATTGATTTTTAGTTCAGGAAAACAAAGATAGAGGCTTATATCATGTCACGTGGTTTTGATATTTGGAAAAAAATTTCTAAACCATATGGTCCACCTTCTGATAATCAAGTTAATGACACTAATATGGCTGCTTTCGAAGCAAATTGCAAAGCTCGAAACTTGATTATCGATGGTGTTGGGCGTTTTGATTTTGGTTGTATTTCTCATTTTTCTTCTATGCATGAGATGTGGAATGCTCTTTATGTCTCTCATCAAGGCTCCTCCACAATCAAGGAAGTGAGGAAAGATGTGTACAAAAAGGAGTATATGAAATTTGAGATGAAACCCAATGAGACATTAGATGAATATTTTACTCGCTTTAACAAAATTGTTAGCAATCTTCGTTCAGTTGATTCTTCTTATGCTGCTAATTATACTGATTCTGAAATTGCTAGATATTTGCTTAGTGGGCTTGATATGTCGGTTTAGGAGATGAAAGTTACTTTAATTCAAGAGTCCGTGGATATGACTATTCTTACATTGGACACTCTTTATTCGAAATTGAAAACTTATGAATTGAATGTATTTTTACGCAAGATCTCTCCTAAATCAATGGCTTTGATTTCTTCACCTTCTAATGAGTCTTCTTTGTTTGTATCATCTTTGAGTGTTTTTTTGTCAGCTTTAAATGCCTTGTTTGATGAACAATTTGAACAGTTTGCAGAGAAAGTCTTAGCTTTGCTTTCTAATAAAGTGACTAAAGCTTTGAACAATGTAAAAAATAGAAAAAGAGGCGGTCCTGTTCGATACTTTGAATGTGGTGAGGCAAACCATATTCATTCTAACTGTCCTAAGCTCAGGAAATCTACAAAGAAAGACAAGGAGGACAACAAGTGTCCATCCAAAGAAGGTAAGATAAAGAACCACAACTATAAGAAGATGGGACATCGAGTCCTAGCCGCCCTTGATCAAGCTGGTATGAGTGATGTGGACTTAATGAGCGATGAAAGTGAAGATAAAGGCAAAGGCAAAAAGAATAATCTCACTGAAATATGTCTCATGGCACGTGACATAGTAGGCTCAAGTGAGGATGAACTCTTCAGCGACGAAAATGATGATTTAGCTCGTGCTATTGTTCGTCTTGATAATAAATTGATAAAATATAATAAGAAAGCTAAGAGACATGAACTTGTTGTTAAATCACTCAATTCGAAAATTGATAGGCTTAAGTCTTTTATTCCTGATGATGATTTATGCAATTTATGTGATGCTTTACAATATGAAATTATTGCTTTAAGAGAGGTTCATGCTTCTACTATTCATAAGCTCAATGATAAAATTATGAAGAATGAATCTTGCTTTGCTATTGGTACTACCATGCTTTTTCGAGTTGTTGATGAACTGTTTGTTACCAAGAACTATCTGAAAAAGATGAAAGTTACATTATATGCTAGTTCTTTGGTAAATGCTTTGTATTGTAGCAAATTCAAATAACTTAAGAATATAATGAGCTCAACCATTGTGAAACATGATTCAACTTCTTATTCAAATTGTTCATTGCTTGAATTGAAACTAAAAGATGCTTATGGTAGAGTTGAACTTTTGCAAAATGACTTGCTCACTCATGAGACGTTGTCTTGTTCAAATTGTCGCAAACAAAAGAGCATTGCCGATGTTTGTAAAAATTATGTTGCTTTGACAAAAGAAGTTGATTATCTGCAAAGATCCTTGCAACATTTTTTAACTAGTAAAAAGAACATCAACATGTTATTAGATACATCTAAAGAAAGCATAAATCATAGAGGACTAGGCTTTGATGCTCGTGCTTATTTTACTTCATCAACCTATTGCAATTAAAGCTCTTTAAAGAGGTAAGATTGAGGTTAAACCTAAAAAAACAAACTATTTTTAAATCTGTTGGAATATTGTCAAACTTAGCAACATCAAGTGCAATTTGCTTCTGCATCTAAAACAACTAAACATGTAAAGTATAACCGTACACATAGCGGAAAAGATGGACATTTAATTCAGTTCTGTTTTAGACTTGCAAGACAACAGAAAAGGAATAGGGAAAAATCATTTGCTAAACATAAGTGGCAATGATCATTTGTGGAATTTAGTAGAACAGTCAGGCCACAACATTTGAGGCGGTCAGGCCGACCTTTTTTGGTCATCGGACCTCGGGTTAATCGATGGATTGACCAATAGTGCCCTGTTTTGGTAAGAGGTAAAAGTAACATTTATTTTGCTCAAGGATTTTTGCCTGCTGGTGTTTCTGGTCAAGTGTCTCAGTACTGAATTCCTAAATTTCTTTTATCTAACGCCAGTACTGAGACCTTGACATCTCTTATGTAGGCCTCAAGAGCGAGGAAGGAGAACATATGGCTAGTAGACTCCGGATGTTCACGCCATATGTTGGGTGACAAAAATTGGTTCTCCTCCCTCACACGCGCATCCCGGTCTGAAACAGTGACTTTTAGGGATGCTTCTACTAGCATGATCATTGCTAAAGGTATAGTCAAGGTAAGTGACAGATTTATGTTCAATGACGTAGCTCTTGTTGACAATCTAAAATACAACTTGCTCTCTATATCACAAATGATCGATGAGGATCTTGAGGTGTGTTTTAAAAAATCTGGTTGTAAAGTTCTTGATACCTCTAGTGATCTTGTGTTTATGATTTTACGTTTTGAAAGAGTTTTTAAAGCTGATTTTGATTCACTTTCATCTTCGAAGATTAAATTTCTAGTTGTCAATGTCTCTAAAGATTTATTCTTCTAATTGGTTGATAGTGATAGTAAACGGGGACCACAACGTGATAGTGAATTATCTTCCTGGTATGCTCGCACCGGTTGCCATCAGTTGGTTGGTCGGACTCTTGGAGAATTCCATCAATTCCTGGGATCAACTGTGCGATGTCTTCATCGCCAATTATCAAGGCACATGGCAAAGGCCGACCTCTTGGCACGATCTGCGCTAAATACGCTAGAAAAGCGACGAGTCCCTCTAGGACTATATCCATTGATTCTCCTAGCAGAGGAACACCGTCGCCAGCATCTCTAACGCTGACGTCATCTCCATATTCCAGGATGGATTGCGAAAGCCGTCGGAGCTATTCTGCCACCTGGTGATGAACGAGCCGGCAACACCGGGCGAGATGATCACCATTGTCGAGCAGTATGCCAACATCGAGGATGCCGAGCGCTAGTAGATGCACCCGACCACTCGGTAATCTCACAAGGACAAGAAGCGCTCGGACGAGGATCGCTGATCACCTCGGCGCGTCGACCACGACAAGCCTGAGTCCTCTCGGTCTAGAAGTCAGAAGAGGAAATCCGACCACGTCATGGTAACGGAGGAGAAGCCTAAGTCCAAAGGCCGAGGACACTCGGTGATGCAGGAGATGCTGGACAAGCCCTACATCTTCCATCCGAACAGTAGCCACACCACCCACTGGTGTTATCAGCTGCAAAACCAGATGCTCGAAGAGGCGGAAGAAAACCCTGGATAAGATAAGCGACGCCTGGACGACAAAAAGAAGAAGTCTCGTCGAGAAGACAAAGAGGCCGACCACCCGGCCGACAATGACTTCTAGGAGCCCGTTCGGACGGTCTCCATGATCTTCGGTGGGGCGATTACCACAGAGTCCAAGCGCAAGTAGAAGCTCCTCGCCATCGCATAAACGCCATCAGCGGGAAGGATCTCGAGCGCCTCCGCTAGTCAGAAGTCTCGATTACCTTTAGTCGAGATGATTAGTGGACCGACGTCCCCAAGCCCGGCTAGTTCCCTCTAGTGGTGGACCCGGTGATCCTGAAGGTACACCTGAAGAGGGTGCTCATCGATGGAGGGAGCGGCCTTGACATGCTGTTCAAGAGGACCCTCTCAGCGCTCGGCATCGACATCTCGGCACTGGAGAAGATGGACACTCCCTTCTATGGGATTGTCCCAGGAAAGGCCTCCATCCCACTTGGCACGCTCACACTGCCGGTGACGTTTGGCACTCAGGACAACTACAGAACCGAGTATGTCAAATTATTTGTCACCGACTTCGAGACCACCTACCATACCGTGCTCGGTCGGCCCTCCCTCACCAAGTTCATGGCAGTTTCCCACTACACATACTTGGTCCTCAAAATTCTAGGACCAGAGGGTGCCTTCTCCATCAAGGGGGATGTGGCCACCTCTCACGCCTGCCCTGGGAGAGACTATGGACATATCCGTCTAGATGAACGAGACTGTCTAGACGGCCAAGACCACGCCGACTACCGATGCTGAGATCCCGACGGCCACACCATCAACATCGGGTATATCGCCCTCACCAGCTGAGTACCAAGCTATTCAGTTGTCGGAAAGCGACCCCTCTAAGATAGTGTTGATCGGGACAGCGCTGGATCCCAAATAGGAAGGAGTGCTTGTCAGCTTCCTACGCGCCAACATCGACATCTTTGCCTGGCAACCCTCCGACATGTCGGGCGTACAAGGGAGCTGATCGAGCACAAACTCCACATGTATCCGACCGTCAAGCCGGTCAAACAAAAGATGCGCCGATTCACCCAAGAGCGTAAGGAGGCCATCAAAGAAGAAGTTACCCGACTGCTAGCAGCCGAGTTCATTAAAGAGATATATCATCCTGACTGAGTAGCAAACCCAGTCCTTGTAAAAAAGAAAAATAGGAAATAGAGGATGTGCATTGACTATACCGATCTCAATAAGCGATGCTCGAAAGATCCTTTCTCGCTGCCATGTATTGATCAGGTGGTTGACTCCACTGTCGGTAGTTCCCTCCTCTGCTTCCTGGATTGCTACTAAGGCTATCATCAAATCAGCCTAAAGGAGAAAGATCAAGAGAAGACATCATTCATCACTCCATTCGGCGTCTATTGTTATACATCAATGCCCTTCGAACTCAAGAATGCCGGGGCTACATATCAACGCACCATATAACGTTGTCTCGCCGACCAGATTGGACGCAACGTGGAGGACTATGTGGATGATGTCGTCATCAAGTCCAGGCATCTGGAAGATCTAATTCCCGACATCCAGGAGACTGTAAATAACCTCCGCAAATTTCGATGGAGGCTCAACCCAGAGAAATGTGTATTTGGGGTGCCGACTAGGAAGCTGCTCGGTTTCGTTGTCAGCAGTCGGGGAATCGAGGCTAATCTGGACAAGATCTTAGTGATCATCAACATGGCCAAGTTGACCAGCGTGAAGAACATTCAACACCTCATAGGTTTCATGATAGCACTCAGGCGTTTCATCTCCCGACTCGGTGAACGGGTGATGCCATTCTTTAAGTTGCTGAAAAAAGGGGGCAATTTCAATTGGACTCCGGAAGCAGATCAGGCGTTCGCCGACGTCAAAAAATTTCTCACCACGCCGCCTGTTCTGGTTGCGCTGACCCCCAGAGAAACTTTGCTCCTCTACATCTCTGCCACAACCCACATGGTCAGTACTGCCATGATCGCCGAGCGCCTAGAGGAGGGACACACCTACCCGGTGTAATGACTGGTGTATTTTATATCTGTGGTACTCGGGCCATCAAAAGTCCGATACCCTCAGATTCAGAAGCTCCTTTATGCCATGCTCATCACCACTTGGAAGCTCAAGCATTACTTTCATGCGCACTCGGTGGACATCATCACAGAATTTCCACTCGGTGACATTCTCCGTAATCGGGACGCCACTGGTCGGATTGTCAACTGGCCATTGAGTTGGGAGAATATACCCTCGACTTCAAGCCCTAAATGGCCATCAAGTCTCAAGCTCTCACCGACTTCATCGTCGAGTGGACGGAAATTCAACTCCCAGCAATAGCCGAGATCCCGGAGCATTGGGTCATGTATTTTGATGGCTCCCTTAGCATTGATGGAGCAGGTGTTGGAGTTCTTCTGATCTCCTCCCAAGGTGAACGCCTGAAGTACGCCCTTCAACTTTTATTTATGGCATCAAACAATGCGGTCGAGTATGAAGCACTCATCAATAGCTTGTGAATTGCCATTTTCCTTGGAGTTAAGCGCATGATGGTTTATGAAGACTCGAAGTTGATCATCAGCCAAGTCAACAAAGACTGGTCATGTACCAACGACAAAATGGATGCATATTACAAAAATGTCTACAAGTTAGAAGGGAAATTCTATCGCCTTAAGTTTCACCACGTTCCCCGAGATGAGAACTCGGCCACCGACCTCCTCGCCAAGCTGGGATCTTCTCGAGCACCGGTGCGGAGTGGCGTATTTCTCTAAGAACTCCACAAACCATCGGTCCAGACTGAAGAAGAGCAACCCTTGGACACCAAGGAGACACCTTCCATCCTGGTTATCACCGATGATACTAAAGATTGGCGCCGACTCTTCATCGACTTCATCCTCACCGCCAAAGCTCTTGAAGACAAGGACTCAGCCATCCGTCTCGCCCGCCAAAGCAAGCAATATGTCATCGTGAGGATGGAATTATATAAAAGGGCTACATCAACCTGAGTGCTCCTAAAATGCGTCAGATGATCCGAGGGGTCGGCCATATTAAAAGAAGTGCACTCGGGAATGTGCGGAAATCATGCTGTTGCATGAACTTTGGTGGGTAAAGCTTTTCGATCGGGCTTTTATTGGTCGACTGCCAATAAGGATGCTAAAGTACTCATCAGAAGCTATCAGGGGTGCTAATTTTTTGCTAAGCAGAATCATCTCCCGGCACAAGCACTTCAAACAATCCTGCCTTCGTGACCGTTCGCATGCTAGGGGCTCGACATGGTCGGCCCATTTCAGAAGGCTCCTCAGGGATATGATCGCCTCTTCATTGCCATTGACAAGTTCATAAAGTGGATTGAAGTCATGCAGCTAAGGACCTGCACCGCCAAAAAAGCCATAGAGTTCATTCAAGGGATTATTTATCGGTACGGCATCCCTAATCAGATCATCACGGATCTTGGGACTCAGTTCACCGCCAATGACTTCTGGGAATTCTATGAAGACCTGTGTATTAAAGTCAAATATGCATCACTTGCACATCCAAGGGCAAATGGTCAATGTGAACAAGCCAATGGCATGATCCTCCATGGTTTGAAGGCTAGAGTTTTCGACCCCCTCAACAAATATAGTGGTCGGTGGATGAAAGAACTACCGGCTATTTTATGGGGACTCCGCACTCAGCTTAGCCGAGCGACCGGTCAGACTCCTTTTTTCCTAGTATACGGATCGGAGGCCATTTTACCGATAGATATGCTCCATGAGTCCCTAAAAATTCAACATTATAAAGAGAGAGTTGCCGAACAAACAAGAGAAGAAGACATTGACAGCCTTGAAGAAGCTCGATTGGCCACAGCAATCCAATCTGACCGATACCAGCAAGTACTTCGCCGGTACCATGATCGCAACGTCTGCGCTCGGTGATTCCAAGTCGGGGATTTGGTCCTTCACCGAGTACAGTCTACGGTCAGCGCCTACAAGCTATTGGCTCCATGGGAAGGACCTTTCATCATCGCAGAAGTCACTCGGCCAGGGTCCTATCGGCTAACCCACGAAGAAGGTCAACATGTTCCTAACTCTTAGAACATCGAGCATCTTCACCGATTTTACCCCTGATGTCACATAGCTACGTACTTTCATCTCGGGTTAATAATAATAATGCTTTTTTCTCCAATATTTTGTCTCTCCCAACCCCGAGTGCTTATACTTTCCATTACTTTACCCCAGAGTCTATGATCCGCTCTAGCTCTGGGGATTAGTCAGATGATGCTCTGACTAGTCACCCCGAGTTGGCATTTGTTTCGCTCTATGGGGAGGTATTGTTGATATATTAGTTGTACGCTTGGGGGCTCACCGAACTCGCCTGATATTTTCGCCTTGCTTATTTCCCGACCATTTTTATTATCTTTTCCGACTACTTGTGAAGCCGATCGTTCAATACGCGTGCACGTGGCTTAGTTTCCCTACGCTGCGAGCTAAGGCTACACCAATCACTCGGAAAATAAAAAGAGATGGTCAGACAAAGCACAATTTAACTCCAAATGATATTGCATTGCAAATATAAAGTATCATCTTTACATTACTTTTTGTAACATATCTGTACTACTCGGCAGGATTTTTAATGAAAGCTTCTAAGTCTTGGATGAGCACGCCGGCTGCCTCCTCGACTTCTGAGTAGTACCTTTCTACGTCGGCCTCCTCAACAATTGCTGGCCACCCATCTCAGATATGATCCAATTCAGTGTATGGGTATAGCGCTCGAACAACCCCGAGCGCATGTGTTGCCACCGACTGCATCCACTCCCAAGCTATACCTCGGAGGCGTGTAGGCACGCCGTGAAGCCGTTCAAACAACTCCTTCTTCGACCAGTTGGCGCTTGGTGGCTCATTGTCGATCATCTTGACATGTGCCTCTGCACCAGCCCGGCATTCATTGAAGTCCGCCTAAGCACTACTTAGGCGAGCCTCTAGATCAGCAAATTGGGCGTTCACGCGCCGGTGCAGCTCTGCAAAAATAACAAGACTGTCAAAATACAAACTTCAACTCGAAGACTAAAGCAAGTGCCAGTCGGCCGTACTTTTGTACTCACCGACTGCTTTGTCGGTCTTTTTCTTCGCCATGATGGCGATGGCTTTGGCTTCGGTAATTTTCTTCTTCAAGGAGGTAGCCTCAGCTTCAGCCTTCGCTAGAACCTCTTTAGCCTCACTGGCCTTAGCGAGCGCCACCTCCGTTGACTTCTACGACTGCTCCGCCAAAGCAGTCATCGTTTCTAGCTGTGCCTTCATGGTTTGGCGGTCTGTTTACCAAGCTAATTAGACAGATCACAGCAAAAAGATACTAACAGCACAAAGAAGTTGCATGATAATTACCAAAAGACTGGATGTCCAGCTGGATGCGGAGGATCTTGGTTTCCTTCTCCGCCGCCCTCCGAGCGGCCTCGGACTCGGCCAACTGCGCCGTTAGATGTTGGACTCAGACATTCAGAGCCTCCAAGTCCATGTCATCGGCGGGGCATGCCATATCCGTGCACCTGACCAGGCGATTCAACGCACGCTGCAGCAAAAACAAGGTCAGTAGACAAGAATTGGATAATAACAATCAGAAGAAGAAGTTTGGACAACTTACGTGGGTAGCACGACCAAGTCGGCTAAGTGCGTCGCGGTACTTATCCACCTCCCGCTGGACATCGTCCATGACGAGAGGACCCCCAGCATCTCCTGCCCCCACCGGCTCAGTCGGTGAAGGTGGTGTCTTAGCCACCACCTCCGCTGCGAGCTCAGCTGTCGGCTGAGCATCCGCTGAAGGAATAGACGCTGAAGCAGGAGCAGCTGGCGAGCCAGGTGGCCCCGACGTGGCCACACCAGCAGTTGGGACGACCATGTTGTTGTACACCACCATGTGCGTGGTCGGCGGCACCACCTTCACCGTGGTGTCGACCGGGGTCAGCGCTGGAGGAGCAGTCATATCCGCATCGACAACTTTGGCCGCCATCCTGTCGATGTCGCTGACCGCCGCTCCGCTGACATCATCGACCGCAGCCGCACTAGAGTCATCGACTGCCAACTGGCCAAGGTCACCGACCGCCGCTTCGTTGACATCACCGACCATAGTCACGCCGGATTCACCGACTGCCGATGTCGCCGACCGCCTTGGAGCCACCAACCGCAACCGCGCTGGCATCACCGACCACTCTCGCGGGCACGGTGGCACCTCCAGCGGGCGCCAGTGTCGGCGTCCTACAAACATACACCAATTAAGATAACAATTGGATAATTTTTTATTAACATTTTTAGGACAAGAGGACTTACCAGGCCGACTTCTAGAAAGCACTCATCTTCACCCGTCGGTGCGGGCCAGATGTGCTCCCCGGCAGCGGTGGGGGTCGAGGTGGTGGTGATGGTGATGATGACAAAGATGCCACCACTACCGTGGCATCAGCAGGACCCCCCTCAAACGTCTTGGAGTCGATGCCAGCCTCCCCTTGAAACAACGATGGCCCCTTGGGCTTCCCCTTGGAAGCCACCGTCGTGCACTGTTTCTTGGCCACAGGGGGACAGGCTGCCTTGTCCTTCCTCTTCGTCCCAATTAGACCAAGGAGCAGTATGCCTCCCGTCCCTACATTTCTATAAAGTCAGGCCTAGCACCCGACAGGTGATATTGCAAACAAGACTCAACAAAACAAACACAAATCAAGCCAACTGCAAAGTTTTACCTCCGGTCGGGGATTAGTGAGACGGTACGACCTTAGGGCGTCATCATTGCCGATCACCATCTTAGCAGCAAAGAGTGTAGGACCGAAACTAGCGACCAGAGGGGGGGGGGGTGAATGGGCGCAAAATAAAAATGCAGCGGAAAAAATAAAACTCCTGAAATTTAAGTGTCAAAATTGCAAGTGACTCGATGTGATTTAGTCCATGATTTGAACAAATAAAAGTCACACCTGGTAAATCGATACTTATATTTCAGAAACCTTCCTCATACTAAAAAAA
>KE372243.1:443977-460436 GCA_000418225.1 Zizania latifolia
TTAAGCAACCTATCCCGAATCTTCAACTCCTTTCCATTCTCTTCAAGCAATTCACACAGTTCAAGCTCACGCGATGTTACCTCATTATCGTTGTTGTCAGAGTCGGAGCTGCTGGAGTTGTTCTCTTCCTTGAGTGCCATGCTGCAGTAGGGCTTGCTCCGATGTCGTCGTCGTGCTTTGGGTTTGTTGTCGAAGGAGACAAAGCATAAACCAGCGTAATCCTCCTTCTTCTTTCCTTTCTTCATTTCATCTTCACTTGAGCTGCTAGAAGAAGAGGAAGAACACGACAAAGACGCACGAGCAAACTGACTCTCAAGCTCAGCAATGAACACTTTGTCCCTTCTCCTGTTCTCACGCCGGTAGTCCTTTAGTACCTTCTGGACTTGTTGAGAACGGGACTTTCCTTTCTGGTGATACCTATTAGGGTAATCATGCTCAGGAGGAACACGAGAGCGATCGGCTGAGTCCCTCTTATGATGATCATGTTTCTTGGGACACTCAGTGATAAAGTGACTCGGGTCACCACATTCAAAGCAGCCTTTTGTGGTGCCATGTCTCTTAGTCATCCGGCGGTCGTATGCACGACGAACCCGGTTGTTAAAGAGACAAAGGTCATCGTCACCGATCAAATCCAAATATTCATCTGTAATGGATAGCACAGTGGAAAGCGCAAGAGCTGGAGTAAGAGATGAATCAGCTAGAGACGCCAGGACCAAGGTCTTTGGACTAACGCCAGTGAGTTTTGACCTCAACTGGGAGTCGACCTCTGTGGCCTTGAGCTTAGAAAACAGCTCGACGCTCGACAAGGTGTCATAAGAAGCACTCTCAACAATGGAAAACACCTTGTTCTCCCAGATCTTCGGATCCAAAGTATGCAAGATTTTTAAAGCTTGTTCATGATCTGAGACCAACTGATCAGCATCTGTTTTGTTGGCTCGGAGTTTGTTAATGATTTGTATACACCACTTTCCGTTTGGTTTTGACGGTTTTAAGCCGAAGCCGTCAAAGCGTCCGGTGCCCCCGACCGTGCACCTGGATTGGGCCAATCTGACCCAGCGGCTCCTCTTCAGCCCCGCGGTCGGACCCCCGTGTACCTGAGTCACACCGATCAGCACCACACCGGATCAACCCTCGCCGCTTCAGCTTCACGCACCCTGATTGGACCGGACGCCTTCACGACCCCTCTACCCGGCCGACGCCCGTCCGTGTACCTGAGTCGCACGACAGCTCCATCACGGTCGAGTCTTCTCATCCTCTTCTTCTCATCCTCAATCCATCGTCTTCTCTTCATCTCCCCGGTTGACAAGCACTCATCACCTCATGGTGGCTACCATGACTCCTCAAAGAGGTCCCGAACTCACGCTGAAGCCTTCTCCACAGTCAGCGCCTCCTAGGACTCGCGGGAGGGGTCGGCTCGACCCTCATACTCATACCCCGGCCACGTCTGACTTTTATAAGGCTGAACGCGGCGGAGCACAAAGTTGAGGGCCACAACGACCCTCATCAGCTTCTACTCCCGAAGCTTGGTGATCTCCTTGATGAGCTCCTACACCGGAGCCTGGTCGTCCGACCCGCAACGGTCCGACCAGGTCAGCGCAACAGCTAGCAGGCGGTCGGTCTCCAGAGAGAGGGCTGGCTCATGGTTCCTGACATAGAACCACTGAGAATGCTAGCCCTTGTTTGAAGTTGGAAGGGGGCGGGGATGTACTCGGCAGCCTTCCTGTCATGAAGTTGGAGTCTGGCCCCCTGACCACCTTCTTGCCAAAAGATTTCAAATAAAAGAAATAGCGAAAGAGATCAAAGTGAGGTTCGATGCCAAGATAGGCCTCACAGAGGTTGATAAAGATGGAAATTTGAAGGATGGAGTTCGGATTGAGATTCACAAGAGAAACATCGTAGTGATGAAGAAGGCCGCGAAGAAAAGGATGAGCCTGCAAGCCGAGCCCACGATGGAAAAAAGACTCAAATACCACCAACTTGTTGGTGTTTGGGGTCAGAAATCTCTCACCGGCCACTAGACGCCAAAGCGAGAGAGCCTTCATCAGGAGGACACTGGCTTTCTCTAGGAGCTGAATGCGCCGATCGGTGGAGATGGATTTCTAGAACTCCTTCGAGCGGTCAACACTCGCATCCGAGGAAGCCATTGGCACCTTTGATGGAGGAGCGAGAGATTTTAGGTTGAACAAGCGCCACGCCTTGCAAAAGCACACCACACACTAGCAATGGCAGCCAGAGCGATGGGGAGCCAGCAGAACAGAGTGTGGACACGAGGTAGACGAAGGCTAAGAGCTTAGAAAGAAATGAGAAGGCTTGCGACGGAAGGAACACGAAGGAGATTATTTATAATCAGCGAAGCGGCGCCTCGATCCCTTCAGCGCGTCGAAATTGCCTCGACAACCGCTCTGAGTGGATTCCACATCATCATTAGCACCGGATTGCCTCCCCCAAACCGCTCCATTTCACCATTCAAATTAAATCCGACGGTCAAAGAAAGGGAGGTGAACCAACGCCCACGTTCCAATAGACACCTGTCCACCAAATCCCTTGGGGATTCGCACGCCCCCCAACTCCGCCTAGCACTGACTCAACTCCAACGGATGCCTACTCGCCAAAGCGCCTGAGACTTGAACGTCTCTCAACTCCAATAGACGCCTACTCGCCAAAGCGCCTGAGACTTGAACGTCTCTCGACTCCAACAGACTCCTACTTACCAAAGTGCCTGAGACTTGAACGTCTCTCAACTCCAACAGACGCCTACTCGCCAAAGCGCCCGAGACTTGAATGACCCTCGACTCCAACAGACGCCCGATCGCCAAAACGCCCAGGGGCTCGGACGCTCCTCTTCCTAACAAACATCACGCAAGACTTTGGATCTTGAAGACTGTTCTTCTAACAAACTCCAAGCTCGGGGGCTACACCCGGTAGGTGCACCTAATCGGTGCCCCTACCAGGTAAATAAAATAAAATCCATCAAGAAGTTGGTGCTCCTTACATATTCTCGATTCTATTTGGATGAACATTGCCTCTCTGCCGTAAAGAGCTTGGGGGCTCCTGTCGGGGATATGACCCTGGAGTACTTTCCGAGAGCATTTATGGTGATCGGATGGAACCTAGAGTCAGGAAGACAGCATTAATGATGACCAGAAAGGGGTCGGACCAGCGAGCATCCCAGAAAGCAGTCAGCCAAAGGGAGGAGTCCCGAGCCTGGCACTCGGGAGGTCACCTCGACCGCTTGGACTCAGGAGGTCCATTCAATGGTCGTCCACACCATCAATAACAATAAACTCCAGCACTTAACTGTCAAATTATTACAGCGAATAATTTTGTACTTATTAGCCCACGATCCATGGTGATTTCAACCGCTGTAAAGAGGATTAATGGGCCTGTTAAAGCCTAAACGGTAACCCCCAATCCCTGCAGTATATAAAGGGGTTGGGGGTGCCCCTTATAGGCACGTTGACATATGCGCACACATACTTAAGACCCTTTTTCAGGCTCTTTTGCTCATACTCCAACAAATAGGACTAGGGTTATTATCCTCCGGGAGGCCCGAACCTGTCTAAAATCTCCCTGTCTCATATTCTTAGAGGCAACCATTGAATTCTAAACACAGAGATCCTCTTACACCTAAACCAAATCACCTTTGTGGGTAATCCCACCGAGGACTGTTGTACTTACGCAGCGATAGGATCCAATCTGGCCAATAGAACAATAAACTTGACTGCTTTATTACTGCTAGCCAACAGTCCTATTTATAATACAACCTGATGATATCCTTAACTAAAACAATTAGGACTCTTTCTAATACATAATCTCCAAAGATAGCAAACTATCCTAAATAGGACTCTTAATTTAAACTTTTCCTAACTGAAAGATAACTACTGTTGGCATAATCAAGAAATAAGCAGCAGGTTTAAATGAGAGAACCTCAAAGGGTTCAAAGTGTGCACTGTGGTTCGAACTCTGCCCGAGGCCTCCGAATAGAATAATAGCTTTCGTGCAGAAGCTGTATTAATTGAGACTACAAATATTCGATCCCCCATCCCCTGCAAGGAGGAGGGTATTTATAGGCACGGTAAAAATAAGGTAATACTAATTTACCCTCTACGTATAACCGACTATAACAGTAATATACAGTGGGTTACATAGGAGCAATTTAGTAACACTCTATATGAATACGGTAAAAACAAATATTTTATCAGAGAGGATGGGGGAGCCTCTGGTTTCGACGTAACTTCCAAGCAGTTTCAGACCACCAAGGCACCCAGCGGAGTGGCCCTCGCAATAGCAGAGTGGTTTCATGGCTTCGGGCCTTTGGAGGGGCTTCGGTGGCTTCAGGCGAAGCCAAGGCTAGATACTTTGGCGGGGCTTCGAAGTTCAGGTTATCTCTGTTCAGCTAGGGTAAAAGTATTTTTTCCCAACAGTAGCCCCTCGCATGTAGGCCTTCGTAGATGGGGTAAAATATGCTTCGATGAGTACCGCACTTCGAACAGCCCATTCCAAGCCACAGATCTTTAGGGCTTAGCCCCTCTTTTGCCATGAATCCTGCAAGCATTAAATGAGTAACAGAGTCGATGGGATGGCCTCGGAAGCCCAAACATCGCCGAATGCGGTTAAATTCTTGGAACCAAACCGTCGCACCACTGTACGCTCTGGTCATTTTTTTACCCTGGTCCCACCAATCATAGACAGCGGAATGTGCCCGGTGATCGAGTAAATGTGGCTCCGTGGGACGTGCAAGGCATTTTCACCGCCTATATAAACTCCCCCAACCTCAGTTTATTCTTACGCCTTAAAGCCGCTCTGCAGCACTAGCTTGCTTTGCTTTAGATCTCCCTTTAGCCATCCACCTCCGCACTTCAAAGCCCCCCTTCGACTTTCTCAGCCTCAGCACTTTGGTGAAATGACGAAGGCCCCCAAAAGTCAAGGTCTGCAGGCTGCGATGGAGTTGGCTTTGGTCCAAGTCCAGACCATAGCCACAGCCGCAATGGCTGCCTCGAAGGTGACCCTAAGGCACTATGGGCCTTGGGACCTCAGGCCTCCGACAGACCGGTACATGGAGACCTTTGAGCTGAGGAAGTCCCTCTTAGACTTGGACTCAGTGAGCAACGCATGCACCAGGAAGCTTCATAAGTCGATCAACTTCAGGATCCCGAATCATGAAGTGGTCCCCTCCCCGAGGAGCAACGAGGCCTTCTTCGAGGCCGGTTTTGGTTTCTCGACGGCGGACCTCCTGGGGGAGATACTTTGTCTTTTTTATCTTGAACTCCCCTAGCTGTCCCCAAAGTGGAGGGGTGCGAGGGTCGTGCCTACGTCTTCACGGCTCTGCACAAGGTGAACTGCCAGCTGAAGCGAAGGGTTGTTGATGACAAGGTTACCAGAGTGCTGGCCTTTGGGAGTGTCAACTTCTAGCTTCGGTCTGAGTTCTCAGAATGCTTTCCAGCGAAGGCATCGAATAAGAGGTGGTACTCGGTGTGGGACCAGAAGTGGTTCTACATCACCGTTAGGGCAGACTCACCCCAACGGTCCTCCAACACCCCCATCCTGTACTGGTGCCAGGCCGAGGTGGTGACGAATGAGGCCATTGTTCGGTCTAGGATCCAACTCCTGTGCCTGGTGGTCCAGAAGATGAGCATGAGGGACTTGGTGAAGGAGTTCATCACGCTTCAAATAAGCTCCCTCATGGCTCGGTGGTCGATGGAGTTCGAGGACTCAGCACCCGGTGAGCCGAAAGGGATCGCTTTGGCATTTATAGGTAAGCCTTCGGAGCCCAAATCCTTGTTTTTGGATTGAGCAATCTTGCTGACAATCATGCTCATGTCACAACCAAGAGGGTCAAGCTCACCCTAGAGGAGGCCATGAAGGCGACTGTGTGCATCATGGGCCCCCTACAGCGAGTGAGAATGAGAAACGCCTAGACCTCGTTGGGTCGTGGGGGTGCTACAACCGCGTCTGGCCGAGCTTAGGGGCTGAACCCCTAGAGTTGCCTGACCCAGCGGTGACCAGCGGGGGGTCGAAGAGAAAGAGGTCTGGTGGCGACAAGGACCTGCCACACCATCCCCACAGTGTCTTCGAAACCTGCCCCACTCTTCGAAGCCCCTCAGGCCATAGCTACCCGTGCCTTCTTCAGCGCCTTCATCGTCAGGGTCTTCGTCGGACCCCGCTTTGGCTATGGTTATAGCAGAGCCCCCACCGACTCTGAACGTGGGCTTAGAGTTTGTGACCTCACCGGCTCGCTCTAGTGATGGCCATTTGGCCCTTTTTGAGCCCATGGACTGCTCGGACTTGTCGCCTCCTTTGCCCAAAGGTATGCAAATTTTTACGAAATACCTTGATAGCCTACCTCGAAATATCTTGACTTTATATAATTTCTCAGACCCGACAGCCGTCGAGAACTCATAGGAGCTCTATGCCCCTGACGATGATGAGGCAGCTGAGAAGGCTGGTGAGGACACTAGCGAAGAGGACGACGACGACGCTAATGAGTCCTCTTCGAGAGACGATGAAGAGGATGAGACCAAAAATGACGGGCCTCACTAGATGCCTCTAGTGATGGAGGTTAGGGCTTCATCATTAAGCCCAACGCTAGAGGTGTAGAGGGTGTCGGAGAGAAGGGTCCCTCTACCGAGGCCCTTTATTTTCTCAGAGGTGTCGCTAGATGTGCTGGTGACGCTGTACCTTCGCATCAGCGAAGACCTTAGTAGGTCTCACCTAGTAACCGAAGTGTCTCGGTACCGCCATGCAGACCTCATAACGGCCACCAAGGAAGCCTTGCTTCAGGTAAGCGAAGCATATGGGTACTTCGAGAGCCCTTTAACAGACTTTAATCTTCTTCCTCTTTCTTTAGGCCTTCATCTTGATGCACGGGGTGGCTGGCACCGTTGATCATCAAGAGGACCTCATAGGGCAAGAGATTTGGACTCTTCATAGGCAGGCCTCGGAGGCCACTGCCTCGTGCCAACGGGTCAAGGGAGCGGCTAGTGTGAGGAGGGAAGAGGTCTAGTAGGAGCACGACGCCAGGGCTGTGACCGCCGCTGAAGTAGAGGAGCTTCATAAGGCGAACAAGTCCTTGGAAGCCAAAGTCAAGAGGCTTCGGGCAGCCAAGGAAGCCTTGGAGGCCGAGCAGGCCGGGGCCACTTGGGAGGCCGACTTAACCATAGGCACACTCAGTGGTGTCTTGTCACGCTTAGGGACCATGTGCTAGATCCCGAACTTCGATGCCGAGGATCCCGTGCGGTCTCACCTAGGGTTCCTCCGGACCGCCGCTTCTATTATGGAGAACACTTTGGTGGGCTTTGCTATGACGGCGGGAAGGGTGGCAGGTCAAGGAGTCCTTCAGCTCCTTCATGAAGCGGGCTGCAAGCACCTCGCCACCGTGACCTCTAGAGTGGATGTTAATTTTGGCAGCCCTCGAATGCTATCGCCTGCGCTGGAGGTGTCTCAAGCTTGGTACATGCTTCAAGGACCTTGGAAAACCCAAGCAAAGGAGGTGGCCCTCGAACTTCTACAAGAAACCCATGAGCGGGGCAGCATGCTTCGCCTGTGGTGGTCCCCCTGCCTTCCTCGGACCCCACTCCTCCTAAGGTGTAGATCTTAGGCTCTCATGCAGTACTTGATGTAATACTTCGATGTAATTTTAACCAAGTATTAATGAAGTGCGGGGGTATTTTGGTCTTGTGTTCAGGATCAAGCTATGAATGCCAATACTGATGTCGAGGTACTCAAAGCCTTGGAGGCACTTCGTCACTAGTGGGTAGTTTTTGAAGTAGCTAGGGCCAAAGGTCGACCACAATTTAGACCTCCGCGAGGCCCTGCTGGCGAGATCCTAGCCAAAGTAGCTCACGAATTATTAACTTCAGTAAAAACAGAGCCCCTTCGTAGTCCATTATCGTCTCCAGACTTAGCCAGTTAACGACGAAGTGCTTGATTTTTCAGCCTTCGACTCATGCCAGCCCCCCATGACTCAGACCTAGACAGACCTCCAAGAAGAGCGAAGGGCCCAGCGATCAGTGAAGAGGGGCCGTTCGCGTGAGGGCGAAGCTTCTTTGAGCCAAGGGGGTCCTCGATCTAAGAAGAGCTCCAAGAAGAAAAGAGGGCCAACCATTTCAATGAGGGGTGCTCGCTTTTTGCTAGGTTTAGATAGTGCCTTTTCATGATTTTTTCTTTTCCTTTGTTGTAATCGAAGTGTTCCCGATGTAATACTTCGCATTTGTAACTCGAGATGTACATGAGCAAAAGTTCATGACCGAAGTGTACTCGATGCAGTACTTCACGTTTGTAATTATCGAATAAAGGCGTATTTGCTGCATCTTTACATTCGAAGTTCACTCAGTTTTCTTTTAATTATCGAAGTTTATCGAAGCACACTATGAATGCATACATACTATGAGATCATGTGTATGATCTTTGATATGTGATGAACGAAATAGTTTAATGTTGATATGTGTTGAACAAATTAGTTTTGATTAGTTTGAGTGGTCAGGCACTTTGGTTGAGTTGTCAAGCACTCTTGTTTGGCACTTAGCACTTAACACTCGGGAGATTCAACCCTCGAGGAAATTCAGCCCTCGAGAAATTTCAGCACTCGAGAATTTTAGCCTAGAGATTTTGTATCACTTGGATTTTTGATATTCGAGTCGGATCATATGCTTTAATTATTTATTCAATAAATTCACCATGTTTATGATTGATTGGATTGATTGAGTCAAGTTAAAAAGAACTTGTGCTTAGGAAAATGGTTTCTTGGTTTGTTCATGTGCAGGCATTGCTTGAGGGCGAGCCGTGGTCGATGACGGGATTGGAGCTAGGCTCGGGGAGGAGCTGAGATTCAGAATGATTGAGGAAGTCATGTGGGATGCTCAGGCTAGAGGATGTTGTATGTGAAGATGAGGTTTCCATATGGCGTACGTGGGATGTGTGTGAATATGGAAAGAGAGGTTTCTATATGGCGTAGGTAGGGTGTGTGCAAATATAGAAAGGAGGCAAATTCGAAAGGAGTTATGATTTGAGTATTCAAAAGAGATATGGATTCCTAAATGGATTAGAACAACAAAAGTTGTTAATTTTGTGGCTCATGGTGATAGCCATGAGGGGTATATAAATAGACTAGAGGGGAGAACAAAAATTGTATGGGAGACACCGAAAAAATTAGAGTTTAGCCTTTTGCTCTTCATCTAGGGTTTTAACATGGATTTGGTGAGGGGTGCTGTGGATTGTACCTTGTAAACACTCTCATGCAATAAAGACTCATCTTCAAGCATTAAGGAGTATGGTATCGTATTGTTTCTTCTTAATGTTCATCGGTTTGTATTGTTTTGGCTTATTCTGTGATTTCACTTTTAATTACGATTTAATTCAAATTGATTTATCGAAAACCTTGCTAAGACATTAAGAGAGAGGGTTATTTTTAGTCCTCGGGAAATTTCTAGAGTCCTCGAGAAATTTTTAGACTAGTTGGGAATTAGTTTTCTGATTTTGTTTTTGTTATCAAATTTGGGGTACTACAACCATTCACCCCCCTCTGGTTGCCGTGGTTAGTGCGTTTCGATCTTACAATTGGTATCAAAGTTTGGTTACTGTTTTGTTTTGATCTTAATCAATCTAAACAATCACCATGGTATCTGAGAGGTTTTCTACTAAGTCTTATATTTTTTATGGAATTGATTTTTAGTTTTAGAAAATAAAGATGGAGGCTTATATTATGTCACAGGATTTTAATATTTAGGAAAAGGTTTCGAAACCATATGATCCACCTACCGATAATCAAGTTAATGACACTAGCAAGGCTGCTTTTGAAGCAAATTGCAAAGCTAGAAACTTTATCAATGGTGTTGGGCGTTCTGATTTTGATTGTATTTTTCATTTTTCTTCCGTGCATTAGATGTGGAATGCTCTTTGTGCCTATCATCAAGGCTCCTCTACAATCAAGGAAGTGTGCAAAGATATGTATAAAAAGGAGTACATAAAATTTGAGATGAAACCCGGTGAGACCTCGGATTAATATTTTGCTTGCTTTAACAAAATTCTTAGCAATCTTCGTTCAGTTGATTCTTCTTATGCTACTAATTATATTCATTCTGAAATTGCTAGATATTTGCTTAGTAGGCTTGATATATTAGTTTGAGAGATGAAACTTACTTCAATTCAAGAGTCGGTGGATATGACTACTCTTACTTTGGATTCTCTTTATTGAAAATTGAAAACTCATGAATTAAATATCTTTTCACGCAAGATTTCTCCCAAGTCAATGGCTTTGGTTTCTTCGCCTTCTAATGACTCTTCTTCTTTTGTATTATCTTCAATGTTTCTTTATCAGCTTTAAATACCTTGTCTGATGATCAATTTGAGCAGTTTACGGAGGAGGATTTGGCCTTGCTTTCCACAAAAGTGACTAAAGCCTTAAACAATGTAAGAAACAGAAGAAGAGGTGGTTGTATTTGGTGCTTTGAATGTGGTGAGACAAACCATATTCGTGTTAACTGTCCAAAGCTTAAGAAATCCTCAAAGGAAGACAAGGAGGACAGCAAGCGCCCATCCAGAGAGGGTAAGATAAAGAACCGCAACTACAAGAAGATGATGCATCGAGTCCTTGCTGCCCTCGATTAAGTTGATATGAGTGATGTGGATCCAATAAGCGATGAAAGTGAGGATGAAGGTAAAGGCAAAAAGAATGATCTCACTGGAATATGCCTTATAGCATGTGACATGGTAGGCTCCAGCGAGGATGAACTCTACAGCGAAGAAAATGAGGTTAAACCTACTTATGATGATTTAGCTCGTGCTGTTGTTCGTCTTGATAATAAATTAAAAAAATATAATAAGAAAGCTAAGAAACATAAACTTGTTGTTGAATCACTCAATTCTAAAATTGATAGGCTCAAGTCTTTTATTCCTGATGATGATTCATGCAAATCATGTGATGCTTTACAATCTGAAATTATTGCTTTAAGGGATGTTCATCCTTATACTCTTCATAAGCTTAATGATAAAATTGTCAAGAATGAATCTTGTTTTGCTATCAGTACTACCATACTTTCTCAAGTTGTTGATGAACTATTTGTTATTAATAATTATCTGAAAAAGATAAATGTTGCTTTATATGCTAGTTCTTTGGTAAATACTTTATACTATAGCAAATTCAAACAACTTAAGAGCTCAATCATTGTGAAATATTATTCAATTTTTTGCTCAAAATGCTCATTGCTTGAATTAAAACTGAAAGATGCTTATGGTAGATTTGAACTTCTACAAAATGACTTGCGTACTCATGAGGTGTTATCTTGCTCAAATTAACAAAAACAAAAAGGTGTTGCTGATGTTTGTAATAATTGTGTTGCTTTGAAAAAAGAAATTAATTATTTACAAAGATCCTTACAACGCTTTTCAACTAGTAAAAAGAACCTCAACATGATATTGGATACATCTAAAATAAGCACAAATCATAGGGGACTAGGTTTTGATGCTCGTACTTATTTTACTTCTCATCAACCTACTGCAATCAAGGTTATTCAAAGAGGTAAGATTGAGGTTAAATCTGAACCAAAGCAAACTATTTTTAAATCTACTGGAACATTGTCAAACCTAGAAACATCAAGTGTAATTGCTTCTACATCTAAAATAACTAAACCGGAGAAGTTTAATTGTTCACATTGTGAAAAAGATGGACATTTGGTTCAGTTCTATTTTAGACTTACAAGACAAAATAAAAAGAATAGGGAAAAATCTTTTGCTAAACATAAGTGGCAACGGTCATTTGTAGAATCGAGTAGAGCAGTCAGGCCTAAACATTTGAGGAGGTTGGGCCGACCTCTTTCGGTGGTTGGATCATGGGTTAACCGATGGTTTGATCGACAGCGCTCTATTTTGATAAGAGATACAAGTGACACTGGTTTTGCTCGAGGATTTTTGCCTGCTGGTGTTTCGTGTCAGGTGTCTCAGTATTGGATTCCTAAATTTTTTTTATCTAACCCCAGTACTGAGACCTCGACATCTACTGTTGTGTAGGCTTCGAAAGTGAGAAAAGAGAACATATGGCTAGTAGACTCTGGATGTTCACACCATATGTTCATTGACAAAAATTGGTTCTCCTCCCTCACATATACAGTCAAGGTAAGTGACAAATACATGTTCAAAGATATAGCTCTTGTTGATAACCTGAAATAAAACTTGCTTTCTGTATCACAAATGATTGATGAGGATCTTGAGGTGTGTTTTAAAAAAATCTGGTTGTAAAGTTCTTGATGCCTCCGATGATCTTGTGTTTGAGATTTCACGTTTTAGAAGAGTTTTTAAAGTTGATTTTGATTCATATTCATCTTCTAAGATTAAATGTCTAGTTGCCAATGATTCTAAAGATTTATTCTTCTAGCATCATAGACTTAGCCATGTTGGTTTTGATCATCTCACTCGTGTTAGTGGTTTGGATCTTATTCGTGGCTTACCGAAACTTAAAGGTATTGGTGATTTGGTTTGCTCTTCTTGTTGTCATTGCAAAATGGTTTCTAGCTCACATGCTCTTATTACCTTGGTTATCGCAACTGCATCTGGTCAACTTTTATACATGGATACTGTTGGACCTACTAGAATTCAATCTGTTGGGGGAAAGTGGTATGTTCTTGTTATTATTGATGATTTCTCTAAATACTCTTGGATTTTCTTTATGGCATCTAAGGATAAATTTTTTGGTCTTTTTTGAAACTTGGTTCTTAGATTATGTGTTAAACTCCCTAATGTCATGCCCAGAAATTCCAAGAATCAGCCGAGGCATATAATAGACAATTTATTAGACATCGAAAGTATTATTGTTCACGACGAAGTAAATAAAGTACTTATTACAGAGGTGGCATTAGAACCTCAAAACAATAATGATCAACATAAAGAACTCCTAATAACTTTATTGACGTAGCGATGACTCCACTCCACAAGCAGACTTGACTGGACAATAGCTCAAAATGCGCCACTTTCATCTTCGCTAACTAACTCCTCTTCTAGTGATGGGGGAATGCAAGGGTGAGTATTTTGACTACTCAGCAAGCCATCCAAGTAGAATAGTTATAATACATAGGGGATACAAATGACAATATAATAAGGTTTATTTGCATAAACAGAGCATTACGGAGAGATATAATTTAAAAGGTAATTCTAATTAAGTTAAAACCTTAAAACAATATTAATCCAATCACTAAATAACTCTTACCAAGAGTATCAGGCCCAAAAGAACCAACCAAACCACTCTAACCAGAGCTATCTAGGTTGAACAGAAAGTAAAACAGGTTAATTAAATAATCATGGGACTAATCACGAGTGACCTTGCATTGTCGCCTGTAACCGTGGGCACGGCTATTTGAATAGTTTTACTCTAATCAGAGGTGCATAACTTTACCCACATGATACAGTACTACAACATGTCACCATGCACCTCAATACCTCCACGGTACCTTGGAAAAGAGCTATGATATAACCATCCACCTAGATCCTCCAAGCTTCATACCCCAGGAACCATGGGTCGGATAATTCAACTCATGAGGTTTTAATTGCCAAGAATCATAGGCAATTACTTTACCTTCCTGCATCAACACACATCCTAAATCTTGACGAGACGTATCACAACATACTTGAAAATCTACTTTAGGATCTGGCAGAATTAGCACTGGGACTGACACTAGTCTTTTCTTCAGCTCGCTAAAGCTGTCCTCATATTCAGGTGACCAAATAAATTTCTCGTTCTTCTGTAACAACTTGGTCATAGGCTTGGCTATTTTGGATAAATTCTTAATGAACCGATGGTAATAACCCGCAAGTCCTAAGAAACTCCTTATCTCCATAGTGTTTTGAGGCTGCAACCAATCAGTAACAGCTTCAACTGTACCGGGATCAACGGTAACTCCTAACGCAGAAATAATATGACCCAAGAATTTCACTTTCTTCAACCAAAACTCACACTTAGCTAACTTAGCATACAACTGGTGTTCCCTTAGCTTCTGAAGGGCTAGGTGTTAATGATCTACATGATCTTTCTCTATCTTAGAATAGATAAGAATGTCATCAATGAACACCACTACAAACTTATCCAAGTACTCCATAAACACACTGTTCATCAAATTCATGAAGAAAGCAGGGGCACTTGTCAATCCAAATGACATCACTAGATACTCGAACAATCCATAGCGGGTTGTAAAAGTAGTCTTGGGGATATCTTTTTCTTTAATTCTCAACTGATGGTATCCTGACCAAAGATATATCTTGGAGAATACTGAGGCTCCTTGTAATTGATCGAACAAATCATCAATGCGGGGGAAGAGGGTACTTGTTCTTGATTGTGACCTCGTTCAAAGCTCTATAATCCACACATATTCTCTTAGGCTTGTCCTTCTTCTCCATGAATACAACTGTGGCTCCCCAAGGAGAAGTGCTTGGACGAATGTATTCTTTCTCTAGCAACTCTTCCACTTGCTTCTTAACCTCAGCTAACTCATCTGGGACCATCCGATACAGTCCCTTATGAATTGGGGCTATACCGGGAGCTAGATCAATCCTAAACTCAATGTCTCTCTTGGATGGCATACCCAGCAACTCTTCCAGAAAAACATCTGGATACTCTTGCACCACAGGTATCTCTTCAATCTAGACTTCATTCAACATAATCTTCAAACTAGACAGGTTTGGATTATAGAAAGTGATGGTTTGGCCAAGGTGATTGGTTACAATGACTTCTCTAGTTGCACACTTAATCTCACCCTCATGTTTCACTAACCAATCCATTCCCAAAATGACATCTAGGTCTTTAGATTTTATCAAGATTAGGTTGGCCAGAAAAAGGACATCAAGAATCTCAATTGTTACCAGAGGACTAAAGAGATAAGTAGGCATCTGGTGACCAGGGGTACAGATGACCAATGAATGGGGTAGGGATTTGACAGCCAAGCCATATTTTCCCGCAAAACTTTTTGATATGAAAGAATGAGTGGCACCAGAATCAAAAAATACTATTGCAAGTATTGAGTTAACAGGGAACATACCCAATACTACATCAGGGGCAGCTTGAGCTTCTTCAGCTGTGATGCGATTCACTCTTGCCTTGACCTATCAGGTTGGTGCTTGGTTTGGGGCTGCTGTGGCTCTGATCGAACGCTTGGGCTCCGGACACCTATCAAAATAGTGACCAGGCTTGTAGCAATTGAAGTACACCACTAGCTTCCCATTCTTGTCCTTTAAAGGAACTTGATTTTTACTGGTGACTTGAGCAGGGTGAGGTGCATTGGGGCATGGCTATTCGAATAGTTTTACTCTGATTAAAGGTGTACAACTTTATCTACAAGACACAACCCTACAACATGTCACCATGGGCCTCAATACCACCACGGTACCTTGGAAAAAAGCTGTGATATGACCATCCACCTAGATCCTCCAAGCTTCACACGCCTGGAACCATCTACCCGATATACCCCTGGCGCTCCAATCCATATAGCAAAGACTTATCCAGTGCAGAACTATAGACCATCTCGATGCTTCACCTAGGAACTCTAGGCTTCAGGTCATACCATTTCCCATGTTGTCTTGTGGTAGCACGAGATTACATTGCAAAAGTGGCCCATGAACCAGTCCTTCAAGTGTCATGAGTACAACTAGCAGAACCACGGACCTTGTACTCACAACCCACCTTAGTCAAGTTTTAATATCACTTAAATCATGAACCCGTTCATTTACCACTAGTATTCATATAAGCCAACATTAATATGAAAGTAGTATTTAACAGCATGATGAAATGTGATACTAGTTTTCAAGCAGGGCTAAGCAATCTTAGGCATCCAGATAAATCATAGTAAATATTCATACTGGTTAGGTTTAATAGTCCCTAGGTAGACAAGGAACATGTAGATAATCAACAGGAGGCAATACAAGTAGGTTTATATCCCAATCCTAGTGACATTCTAAAATAAAATACACTTTTGAATGAATAGTAGATTTAAAACATGGGTTCAATATGATCAAAGGGAAACTTGAATAACTTGTCTTGCTAGACAGGGATAAAAATAAGCGACTCCTCGATGAACATAAGCTCTTCAGCCTTGCATGTGGAGGCTTTTTATAGGGTCGGCGAAGGTGTTAGGGCGGCGTACGACGCCGGCAATGGCAGGGTGGCCGTTAAGGTTCGGGCGCGCGGCGTGTGAGTGGTTGTGTTATCGGGCCAGTCTTGATTCGGTGGGGGAAATACTTAGGGCGGTGCGAGGATGCTCTTGGTGGGCTTGGATTGGGCCCAGTGCAACGGCGGAGGCAGATTTGGCAGCGGGGACATGGCGGCGATGCAGCGCGGGAGAAGGAAGATGGGCCTGACATGCGGGGCCCGCATGTCAGCGGCTTGCGGGGTGCGGGAGCGGCTGGGTTGGCGGGCAAAGCTGGACTGGGGCACAAGCGGAGGCAGGCCGAGGTGGGGGCGTGCGCAGGATTGGGTAGGCGGGAG
>KE372243.1:485055-496094 GCA_000418225.1 Zizania latifolia
GGCTCAACTCCACTCAGCCTTCATTGACAACTATCAGGGAATGTGGCAGAAGCCCGGGACCCGATACGACCTCCAATGATTGTGACAGAGGAAGGACGAGATGCTCCGCAGTTTTATCCAAAGGTTCTTGAAAAAAAAGGACTACGGTCATGGATATCAACAAGCGAGACATCATCAACTGCTTCATCGATGCCCTGCACCACTCTTCTGAGTTGCACGGGGCCCTCGTGAGGAAGAAGCCAAAGACCATAGCCCAGATGATGTCTATTGCAAAAAGTTATGCCGACTACGAAGATGCTCGAAGAGAAAAGATGGAGCGGTCACGCCACGAGAAATGATCTTGTTGAAAAAAAAGATGATCGACCTCGGTCCCCTCGACGAGAAGACGACCGACCGAGATCCTCTCGGGGCAAACAAGAGCGAAAGAGGAAAACCGAGAGAGCTGTGGAGGCCGCCTACAGTTCACGATGCTAGGAGGATGAAGCCATGTTGTAAGAACTCAACAAACCGTCCCGTTTGATCTAAAGGGTAAGCACACCATGCGTAAATGTTATTCTCTGCAGGATGTACTTATCAAAGAATCACGGAATAATCCCCGATAGAGCAAAAGACACCGTGATGATGACGACGCCCCAAAGAAGGATAGTCAGCCTCGAGACGACAATGACTTCCAAGAGCCTCATAAGACTGTGAACATTGTTTTCGAAGGCCCTATATCAGCCAAAACCAAACGGCAATAGAAGATTCTGGATCAACGCATCAATGCCACAGGATTTGAGGAAATTTAGCAGCTACGGTGGTTAGAAGTCCCGATCACCTTCTCCCGGGATGACCAATGGACAAATGTCCTGAAAACCGGGCGCTAGCCACTGGTGATTGACCCAATGATAATCAAAGTACGCATGAGGCAGGTACTGATCGATGGAGGGAGTGGGCTGAACATCCTCTTCTGCCAGTCCCTCACCGATCTCGGCATCTCAGTCGACAGCCTCTAAAAAGAAGACAACTTCCCATTCTACGATATCATACCCAGATAGAGCTTGGTACCGCTCGGCTCCATAACTCTATCGGTCACATTCGGTTCTCAAGAAAACTATCGGACCGAGCACATCACTTTTTGGGTCACAGAATATGACCTTCCATTCTACGCCATCCTAGAAAGGCCATCCATAGCCAAGTTCTTGGCCATCGGGCACTACCCATACTTGGTGCTCAAGATGCTGGGTCCCGGTGAAGTTATCACTGTTCAGGGAAACATCGGCACCTCCCGCACATGTGAGAAGGACAGTCTCACCCTAGCAGAGGCTGTCGACCTATCGGCCCGGATGGAGGAAACCCTGAGGCAAGTTCGTGTGCATCCTCCCGATGCCGCGGAAATCCCAGTCAAGGCACCAACCACTTTGGGGATCTCCTCCGTACCCTCGAACACCAAGAAGATCGCCCTCTCTGATGCGGATCCAACAAAGACCACAACTATCGAGGCAGGGCTCGACCCCAAATAGGAAATTACGCTCGTCAGCTTCCTATGCTCCAATATAAACATCTTTACATGGAAGCCCTCCGACATGCCTGGGGTTCCTCGGGAGCTAATCGAGCATGAACTCCACGTATATTCGACTGCCAAGCCAATAAAGCAGAAGCTGCGGAGGTTTGCCTAAGACAGGAAAGAGGCGATCAAAGTAGAAATCACCCGCCTCCTAGCAACGTGATTCATCATCGAAGTCTACCATCCTGAATGGCTCGCTAATCCAGTCTTGGTAAGAAAGAAAATGGGACAATGGCGGATGTGCGTCGACTACACCGACCAAAACAAATACTGCTCGAAAGATCCCTTTGGGCTACCTCGGATATACCAAGTTGTCGACTCGATGGCAAGATGCTCCCTCCTGTGCTTCCTTGATTACTACTCTGGCTACCACCAGATCAACCTTAAAGAAGAAGACTAGGAGAAAACATCCTTCATCACACTTTTCAGAGCATACTACTACACAACCATGCCCTTCCACCTCAAGAACGTAGGGGCAATTTATCAGTGAGCCATCCAGCGATGCCTTTTGGAGCAGATAGGCCGTAGCGTTGAGGTATACGTCGATGACGTGGTCATAAAGTCTAGAGAAGGAGACAACCTCATCAGCGACATCGCTGAGACATTCACTAACCTGCGAAAATTTTGTTGGAAGCTTAACTCCGAGAAGTACGTCTTCGGGGTACCATCCGGACAACTACTCAGATTCATCGTCAGCAACTGGGACATTGAGGCCAACCCCGACAAGATAACAGTGATAATGAAGATGAACAAACCAAACAACACCAAAAAAATCCAGAAGCTCACCGGTTGCATGACAGTCCTTGTGAGATTTATCTCACATCAAGGGGAAAGAGGAGCTCCCTTCTTCAAGTTATTAAAGAAAGAGGACAATTTTCAATGGACAATTGAGGCTAACGAGGCATTCACCACGTTGAAGAAATTCTTGACCATGCTGCCGACCCTCATGGCTCCAAATCTAGAAGAGGTCCTCTCTACATCACCGCTATGACCAATGTCGTTAGCATGTCCATAGTAGTCGAGCGATCTAAAGAAGGACATGTCTTTCCAGTCTAAAGGCCGGTATATTTTATATCAGAAGTTCTTGGCCTATCAAAAACAAGATATCCTTAAGTACAAAAGCTCCTTTATGTTGTCCTGCTCACCGCTCGGAAGTTGAAACATTACTTCCAAGCCCATAAGATCGTGGTCATGATAGAATACCCACTAGACGACATACTCCATCATGTAGTATGTGGCAAGTGGCTCCAAGAACTACCAGCAGTACTCTAGGAACTCCGCACACAGCCGAACCAAGGCACAGGGCAAATGCCCTTCTTCCTGGTCTATGGCTCTGAATCAATCCTACCAAGTCATATGCTACACAACTCCCCAAAGTTCAATATTACGACAAGGGAACCGCAGAACAGACAAGGCCTAAAGACATCGACTCCATCAAAGAGGCCCGGATAGCGGCCACGATCCAGTCAGATTGGTAGCAACAAACCCTTCGGTGATACCATGATGGCAACGTGCAAAACAGAAGCTTCAAAGTAGGCGACTTGGTACTTCGCTGAGTATAATCAATCGTCGGGATGCACAGGCTCTCTACTCTCTGGGAAGGGCCCTTTATTATCTTCGAAGTAACAAGACTAGGGGCGTACAGACTAACGTGAGAAGATGGGCAAGCAGTACCAAACTCCTGGAACATCGAGCACCTCCGTTGGTTTTATGCTTAACAATATTTTATTAATAATCTTCTTCGATGATGTATGTCCAGGCACTCGTCGACCCTGGGACATCGCTTTCTTCATCGACATTGCCGACTACATCCCCCGGACATGCATCCAGGTCAGGAAGGGGTCAGCCCTCGGGATGTACACCTGCAGTCAAGCATCACTTTTGCTGACCTTGCCAACTACTTCCCTCCTAGGCATGCAACTGGGCCAGGAAGGGGTCAGCCTATGAGCTGTACACCCACAGTCGAGCATTACTCTCGCCGACCTATGCTGATTACATCCCCCTCCACGTTGGGTGCCAGATGTCCGCCATGCATGCAACCAGTTTGGGGAGAGGGTCAACTTCTTAGTCGTACACCCATAATCACGCACCTCAAAAAACTCGCTGACCCATGCTGGTTACATCCCCTCCGTGTTGGGTGCTCGATGGCTGCTATGCATGCAACCGGACCTAGGAGTGGGTCGACTCCTTAATCGTACACCCGCAACCGCTCATCTTTGAAGAACTCATCAACCATTGCAGACTATATCCCCCTCCGAGTTAGGCAGCATATGGCCGCCATACACACAACCGGACCCGAGAGAGGGTTGGCTACTTAGCCATACACCCGTAGTCTCACATCTTCATCGACTCCGCCAACTCCGTGTGCGTGGTAAACAAACGCACAACAAAATGGTACACAATGAATAAAGCAAATCTAAATACTCCTTTATTTCTTTAGGACTAATTTTTTACAGGAGCGAGACTACATCAAAGAAGAGGACACATCAACAAGTACACTACTTTAAAGAAGGAGACATAGCTTCCTTCGATCAAAAGAAGAAAAACACCCTGGCGGCCAGAGACAGCATTCTACGAAGCAAAAGAGATGGCTATGAGAATCGAGGTTCTCACAGCAACCCTCTCCACTGCAGCATTAATCTATCACGACCACCATGAGCACCGAGGATCCCGGGGGCCCCCACTGTGGCAGCAGCAACTCCGCGTAATCCTCGCCTTCACCGGAGGAGATCGTCTCCGACCCTAAGAGACCAGCCCAAAGGGACAACAGTATTTGCTCGACCTCAGCGGTAGGGTCAGATACCTTCCTAGGATACCTACGCCGACAGACATCTCTAGCTCTTCCCGCAGGATCAAGCCTCTACCTTGGCATCTGGACATCAAGACAGATAGCACAAGAGCGCCAGATGATAGCATGTTAGCAGAAAGATCTACGCCGCCAAAAGGTCTTGGGAAGGATATAACATCCTGCTACGATAATGAAGCTGAGAGTCATACTAGGATCAACATACTAGACGAACCCGATGGTTTGAGATCAGAGCAGCCAGTTCAGCGGTCAAGCCAGCACATCGCGGATCCATGGAGCAGCAAGCATCATCAATAATCTCTCCCTTGCAGATGTAAAGAAGAAGGGATCTCAAGATAGAAGAGAATGACTCAAGAAGACCCGTTGCAAGACTCAGATTGAGGAGGGGGGCGCCGTCTTAAATAGAGGCGTTCCCTCAACCATCAGCACAACGAACGCCGCTTCGATCGTCATGCGTGTTATGATAGAGAAGGCAAAGAGGTTCGTGCTGCATTAACTCCACCAGTGCATGCGGTGTGTGACTCTATCAGAAGCAGGATATCTTTTCAGCTTTTCTGCCTGTCATGCGATGGCCACGGATAGGAGAAGGAATTATAAAACAACTTTTTGGTGCAATAGATGAAGTCCGCGATAGTTTAGACCCTCCGTGCCGGTGGGTCCCATACTCAGTAGCTCCCACACGCCCAAAGACCTTCATGCTCGGGGGCTCGCACACTCGAAGACCTTCATGCTCGAGGGCTCACGCACTCGGGGGCTCGCTCGACCCGAAATACTAGTCCCCGGGACTAAAAATCCTTGAGAGCACGCAAAGATCAACAGGCCTCGACCTCGTGGGCATCCGGATGCACGAGAGGCCCAAACAACAGGACATCAATTTACTCAAAGACTCAAGATTAATTTCTTTCTAGTTCATCACAAGTTCAAGACTTCAAGCATGACCTCTTTCAGTAAAGTCTCAACGATGACAGAAGACATGTTTATAAAGCAAAAAGTTATCATTTGGAAAATATTCTTAGACTGTCGTTGTGTAAGTACGACGGTCCTCTACGGGGTTACCCACAGAGGTGTTTTGTGTAAGTATAAGGGGACAACTATGGTCGAGATTCAATGGTTGCCTCAAAAGAATACGAGACACGAGAATTAGATAGGTTCGGACTTCCCGGAGGATAATAACCTTAGTCCTGTGTGTGGAAGTATGAGTCTTAAGGGCTTGAAATGGCCTTAAGCGTAACAGAATGTGTAGCCAAAAGACACGTCGTGCCCATAAGAGGGGCTGGGGGGTTACCGTTTAGACTTTATGTGCCCTATTAAGTCCCTTTACAACAGAATTCCCCAAAGTCGTTGCCAGTGAACTGAGTCTCGAGATCGGTAATGATCTGATTGGGGATGCCATACCGGTAAATTATGCCCTGGATGAACTCTGCGGCTTTCTTGGCGGTGCTGGTCCTTAGTGGCATGACTTTAATCCACTTCATGAACTTGTCAATGGCGACGAAGAGGCGATCATATCCCTAAGGAGCCTTCTAAAATAGTCCGACCATGTCAAGCCCCCAACACATAAACGGCCACGAAGGCAGAATGGTTTGGAGAGCCTAAGCAGGGAGATGATTCTGCTTGGTGAAAAATTGGCATCCTTGACAGCTCCTAACTAGCAGCTTGGCATCTTCGCTGGCAGTCGGCCAATAAAAACCCGACCAAAAAGCCTTGCCTACCAGTGTTCAAGCGTTGACATGATTTCCGCACATTCCCGAGTGCACCTCTTTTAATATGTCCGACCCCTTGGATCGGCTGACGTATTTCATGAGCACTCGAGTTAAAGCAGCCCTCTTGTATAATTCCAACCCCACAACAACATACTGCTTGCTCTGTCGGGCGAGATGAATAGCTAAATTCTTGTCTTCAGGAGTTTTGGCGGTGAGGATAAAATCGATGAGGGGTTGTCACCAATCTTCGGCGTCGTCGGGAATGACTAAGATAGAAGGGACTTCCTTGTTGTCCAAAAGTTGTATTTCTTTAGTCTGGACCGATGACTTTTGGAGCTCTTGGAGAAAAACGCCAGTTGGCACCGGGGCTTGGGATGATCCTAGCTTCGCGAGGAGGTCGGCGGCCGAGTTCTCGTCCCTAGAGACGTGATGGAACTCAAGGCCATAAAAATTGCCTTCTAGCTTTCTGATCTCTTTATAATATGTGTCCATCTTCTCATTGGTACAGGACCAGTCTTTATTTACTTGACTGATAACTAACTTGGAATCTCCGTACACCATTAAGCACCTGATCCCAAGTGAGATGGCGATTCGCAAGCCATTAACGAGTGCTTCATACTCAGCTGCATTATTAGATGCCATAAACAATAGCTAAAGGACATATTTCAGTCTTTCACCTTGGGGAGAAATCAAGAGAATCCCAGCGCCTGCTCCGTCAATGCTGAGGGAACCATCAAAATACATGACCTAATGCTCTTGAATATCGGCAGTCGGTGGAAATTGAATTTCTGTCCATTTGGCAATAAAGTCAGCGAGGGCTTGAGACTTGATGGGCGTTCGGGGCTTGAAATCGGGGGTATATTCACCTAGCTCGATAGCCCATTTAACAATCCGATCGGTAGCATCCTAATTCTGAAGGATATCGCCAAGTGGATATTCGATGATGACGTTCACCGAGTGCGCTTGGAAATAATGCTTGAGCTTCTGGGCTGTGATGAGGATGGCGTATAGGAGTTTCTGGACCTAAGGGTATCGGATTTTGGATGGTCCGAGTACCTCAGATATAAAGTATACTGGTTGTTGGACCGGGTAGGCGTGGCCCTCCTCTGGGCACTCGGCGATCACGGCGATACTGACCACGTGGGTCGTAACGGAGATGTAGAGGAGCAACGTCTCTCCAGGGGTCGGTGTGACCAAGACTGGCGGTGTGGAGAGGAATTTTTTTAGGTCAGCGAATGCCTGATCAGCCTCCAGAGTCCATGCGAAATTATCCCCTTTTTTCAGCAGCTTGAAGAACGGCATCCCCCATTCGCCAAGTCAGGAGATGAAGCGTCCGAGTGCAGTCATGCAACCCGTGAGGCACTGAATGTTCTTGACGCTGATTGGCTTGGCCATGTTTATAATCGCCGAGATCTTGTCGGGGTTGGCTTCAATTCCCCAACTGCTAACAACAAAACTGAGTAGCTTCCCAATCAGCACCCCGAACAAACATTTCTCAGGGTTGAGCCACCACCTGAACTTGCGGAGGTTGTCAATAGTCTCCTGGATGTCAGAAATAAGATCTTTTGTGTGCTTGAATTTGATGATGGCATCATCCACATAAGCCTCCACATTACGTCTGATCTGGTCGGCGAGGCAACGTTGAATGGCTCGCTGATATATAGCCTCGGCGTTCTTGAGCCCAAAGGGCATTGATGTATAGCAGTAGACGCCAAATAGAGTGATAAAGGATGTCTTCTCTTGGTCTTCCTCATTCAGGCTGATCTGGTGATATCCCGAATAACAATCCAGGAAACAGAGGAGGGAACTGTCGGCGGTAGAGTCAACCACTTGGTCAATACGCGGCAGTGGGAAATGATCTTTTGGGTATCGTTTGTTGAGATCCGTATAGTCAATGCACATTCTTTATTTTCTATTTTTCTTTTTTATAAGGACTGGGTTTGTAACCTAGTCAGGATGATATATCTCTTTGATAAACCCAACCGCTAATAGGCTGGTAAGTTCTTCCTTGATGGCCTCTTTATGATCCTAGGTGAATCAGCACATCTTTTGTTTGACCAGCTTGGTGGTCAGGAAGATATGGAGTTCGTGCTCGATCAACTCCCTTGGTATGCCCGGCATATCGGAGGGGTGCCAAGCGAATATGTCGATGTTGGCCCGGAGGAAGCTGACGAGCGCACTTTCCTATTTAGGATCTAGCGTTGTCCCAATCAACGCCATCTTGGAGGGGTCAGCATCCGAGAGCTGAATACTTTTGTACTCAGCTGGCGAGGGCGCTAAGCCTGAGGTTGATGGCGTGGTGGTTGGGATCTCCATGTCGTGGGTCGGCGTAGTCTTGGCTGCTTGGACTGTTTCCTCTATCCGCATGGAGATGTTGATCGCCTCTCCCAAGGCGAGGCTGTCCCGCTCACATGCGTGAGAGGTGGTGACGTCACCCTTCACTGAAAAAGCCCCTTCTGGTCCAGGGATCTTGAGGACCAGATAGGTGTAATGGGGCACTGCCATGAACTTGGCGAGGGACGGCCGTCCGAGCACGGCATGGTAGGTGGTCTCGAAGTCGGCGATATAAAATTTGATGTGCTCGGTCCTGTAATTGTCTCAAGTGCCGAACGTCACCGGTAGGGTGAGCGTGCCGAGTGAAAAGGAGGCCTTCCCCAGGACAATCCCATAAAAAGGAGTGTCTATCTTCTGTAGCACTGACATGTCGATGCCGAGCGCCGATAGGGTCCCCTTGAACAGAACATCAAGGCTGCTGCCACCATCAATCAGCACCCTCTTTAGTCACACCTTGAGGATTACTTGGACGACTACCAGTGGGAACTGACCTGGCTTGGGGACGTCCGTCCACTGGTCGTCCCGACTGAAGGTGATCGGGACTTCTGACCACCATAGGCGCTCGATCGCCTTGTCGCTGATGGTGTTGATGTGACGGGCAAGCAGCTTCTGCTGGCGCTTGGACTCTGCGGTGATTGCCCCGCCAAAGATCATGGAGACCATCCAAGAGGGCTCTTGGAAGTCATTTTTGGCTGGAGGATCGGTGTCTTTGTCCTCCCGGTGAGGCTTCTTTTTGTCATCCCGGCGACGCTTGTCTTGCCGGGGGTTTTCTTCCGCCTCTTTAATCATCTGGTTCTGCAGCTGGTAGCACCGCCGGGTTGTGTGGCTGCTATTTGGATGGAAAATGCAGGGCTTATCCAGCATCTCCTTGTGTCCACGACCTCTAGATCTGGGTTTCTCCTCGGTGACCATGACATGTTCAGACTTCCTCTTTCGATCCTTCGATCGGGAGGACTCTGGTTTGTCACGGTCATCACGCCACGGTGATCGGTGGTTTCCTCAATCCATCCTGAAAGATGGAGATGACGTCGGCATTGGAGATGCTGGCGACGGCTTTCCGGCGCTTGGAGAAGCGGCGAATATAATCTCGAAGGGACTCGTTACTCTTCTGGCATATTTTGCACAGGTCGTGCCGAGAGGTCAGCCTTTGCCATGTCCCTCGATAATTGGTGATGAAAACATTGCAGAGCTAGTCCTAGGAGTCGATGGAGTTCTCCGAGAGCCCAGCTAGCTAACTGATAGCAGCTGGGGCGAGCATGATAGGGAGGTAATTGGCCATCACATTATGGTCTCCGTTTGCTTCTAGGATGGCTATATAGTATAGCCGTAGCCACTGGGAGGGGTCAGTCTTGCCATTGTAGGGTTCGATCCCTGACAGGCAGAAACCCCTCGGCCATACCACTCGACGGAGTCGGTCGGTGAAGGCCGAAAAGCCATTGTGGCGAGAATCGAAGTCCTCTAGCCGACTAACTCCTAGCATTCTATGGCTTCGGTCGAAGCGTTCCCGGCGACAAAGCTCGCCACGCTCATGTTCTCCATGACGGCGAGAAATAGTGTAGCGCGCATCACGCACTTGATTAATGACCTCCTAGGCATCGCCCGAGTAGAACTCCCATGGCGCTCACTCGGTCAGGAGCGTCATGACCGACTGGACGGTCGGAGAGTAGTGTCACGGTCAGGAGATCGCGACCGTGTGGGCGGTGCCACCTCGACGAGTTGGGCGGCGGTAGCCTGCGTCATTGCTTGAGTCCTCTGAAGCTCGGGTGTATTAGGGAGGGTGGAGAGTGCCCTCTCGATGGCGATAAAATTCTCCGTGGGCGTGCGGTACACGGCGTGACCTTCAAAGTCCACCATGAACGCGTCTTGCATGTATTGTCATGAGGTTCTGGCTACTTGAGCCCTTCCTCGATGAAGTAAGCGGGAGGCGTTTTGCCTCCGGCGCTCCTGCCAGTGAGCGTTGGCCTCGGCGGCATTGGTGGTGAGCTCATCCTTAGAGACGATGGCCGTCATCATCATGATAGCCCTTATGGGAGGAGGCGTCGGTGTGACCAACGTGTTCTACCTCCTGGTTGGTGCCGAGGCGACCTCGGTGAATTGGCGCCGCTGGACCGTTTGCCCGCCTGAGTTGGCAAAGATGAAGTAGTCGGCGGGGGAGTCGATGGAGATGGGTCAGCGAGCGCTTGGTGGAGCTAAGCGTTCATTCGCCTTGATCACCTTAGGGTGAGCCATGCCCCGTGCAGAGGAAGTAGTTGGGCGCATGACGGGCGCGCGCGCAACCTTCTCTTGGGTGTCGGCAGAGATGGAGAGAACGAGTTGGTGCATAGAATCACCAACAAAAGTCAGGCTCCCGAAGGTGATGATGGAGCCAATGGAAACCCTGGTGTTAACCTTGCACACAACGGCCATTGAATCAAAATTTAAAAATCTCACAGAGCTGACCCCTACCTGGCACGCCAACTGTTGTTGTGTAAGTACGACAGTCATCTATGGGGTTACTATTGGACCGAAACTAGCGACCAGTGGGGGGGTGAATGGGCGCAAATAAAATTCGCAATGGAAAAACGAACTTCTGAAATTTAAGTATTGGACTTGCAAGTGACTTGAGAGAAATCAGTTCGAGACTAGATAATAAAGTCACACCTGGCAATCC
>KE372243.1:506622-517876 GCA_000418225.1 Zizania latifolia
CCGATTTAGTCTAGATCGACAGACCATCTGTTGATCTAGGTCGATTCGACCTAGATTGGCATTTCAAGTGCCGACACGCTACCTATATAAGGGGGCCGAAGCCTCCCTCCCAACCATTGCACGCCCTAGCCTCCATTCGCTCCTAAGCCTTTAGGTATGTCTTCTCTCTCTTCTCTTCTTTAGATAGTTGTAGCTGTAGGATAGACAGTTTAGAGTAGTTTAGTAGTAAATTATGGGTAATTTAGGAGTAGATTAGGAGAAATTTAGGAATAGTTTAATAGTATTTTAGGGATAATTTAGGACTAGTTTAGTAGTATTTTAGGGGTAGTTTAATAATACTTTAGGAGTATTTTGGTGGTACTTTTAGAGGTAATTCAAACATAGTTTAGAGATAATTTAGAGGTACTTTAAATATAGTTTAGAGATAATTTAGACGTACTTTATAGATAATTTAGATGTACTTTAAACATACTTTAGAGATAATTTTTTGGTACTTTAGAGATAATTTAGATGTACTTTAAACATAGTTTAGAGATAATTTAGGGGTACTTTAGAAATAATTTAGAGGTACTTTAAACATACTTTAGAGATAATTTAGGGGTACTTTAGAGATAATTTAGAGATACTTTAAACATACTTTAGAGATACTTAGGGGGTATTTTAAATATAGTTTCGAGATAATTAAGGGATACTTTAACATACCTTATTTTGTATAGCTTTCTTGCGCGTGCTAGCCTGTTGACATAAGACTCGACCGTGACTGCATCCACTACTATTCTAGGTATTTCAACATATCTTACCCTATTAGATGTTTTTCGTAGTTTAGACTTAATGTAGCATTACTTTGAACGTAATTTACATTTATTGTACACATTGCTATTGAATGTTTTTTGTACTTCAGACATAGACTTTGTGCACGTAGTAATTTAATGATATAAATTTATATAATGTTTTATTTGCATTCTATTTTCGTTGCATGCTATGTTATTTCATATTTTGCGTTGTTTCTATATAATATGTACAGTTAAATGTAGTTCTATTTAGTTAATTCGTCTATTGCTAAATAAGTGGAATCGTACTATCGTGCTAAACTTAATGTTTACAGGCATGTTGAATAGAACATCATTTAGGATTTACTACGAAGATGAACAAGTACTTATTGGTCATGATGATACTGACCTTAGTAGTTTCTAATGTACCAGAAATAGTTTAAGTCGGGTGATGCAGCGTAGCATTGAGAGTGTTAAGCGGTAGCTGTATCACATTTTTTGATTGGATAGAGAGCAGTGGAAGTTGTATTTGTATTCCTGATACAGCCGTGCAGCCGAAGGGTATTTTTGGGAGATGGTTCCTGTTACCTCGACCGCCATGTGGAGAGGGTATGTCAGAAAGGCGCTAGAGCAAGGTTGGGAACGGATTTTTCTTATCTATTTTACTCATGGTGCCTTTCCTACTCTAGACCCAGCACCTAACCAAGTTGCTGAGTCTAGAGTACAATTTAAGGTCAGCCAGAGTAGCCAAGTCCAGGAGGTGATCCCCGAGACGGATATAGTGCCACATTCCGGGGATGCTCCCCCATCTACGATAGCTAGGGTTGCTGAAGGGCAAGTTGATGAAAGGGAGGACATAGAGACCATACCTAACTTGCTAGAGAGAGAGGACTAAGACTTCGAGGAAGCAGTCGAGTAGGGTACCAATGACAACTCAGATAAAGAAGACGAAGCAGGAGATGGCAACAATGAAAATGAAGACGAAGACATTGTGATTTCTAACGAGTGGCAAGCACAAGATTTTAATACTCTTACTATTAACGAGGGCTGTGACATTCGTTGGCAGTATGGATAGAACGAGGTCTAGAAGGATGCGGTATATCCTACAAAAGAAGCAGTTCAAGATGCCATGAAAGTATGAGCATCGTCACTCCAACGGTCATTTTGAGTCAAGAAGTCAAACCGCACAATGTATGACGTTGTGTGCGAGAGGGATGATTGCCCATGGAGAGTTTGTGCACATCAACCGAAGTGGGAAATTCATTGGGTATGCTCAATTATTATTGATCATACTTGCGTAGTCGATACAGCTATAACCAGGCACAGGAATTTAAGTACCAACTGCATTGCGGGGGTGATGTATATTGAGATTATTGAGAATCTCAGTTATGAGTCCCGAGCCTTAATACTTGCCATAGAGAGAATGTTTCAATACACAATCAACTATTCTAAGGTATGGATAGAAGGCACTAGAAATGAGGTTCGATACATTCGAGGACTCATATCATAACCTGTCGCTCTGTCTAGACATGATAAAGAGGCTCAACCCTAGCATATACTTCTCGTTCGAAGAGAAGGATGCGGTATTCTTAAAGGGTGCTAAAATTCTACATCGAGTTTTCTTTACACTCGGTGCTTGCATCTGGGCTTTCTAGTATTGTCGTTTTATTATTTGTGTGGATGGCACATTTCTAACTAGGAAGTATAGAGGTCAGATATTGACCGCTATTGGTGTTGACGGCAATAACCAGGTTGTGCCAATTGCCTTTGGCTTCATGGAAAGTGAGAACTACAAAAGTTGGTTGTGGTTTTTACGACACTTGAACATTGGGGTTCTTTAGGGCAGGCCAAATGTTTGTGTGTTGCATGATGACTTCCTCCTCTACTAATCTTAGAGGGACCGAACATCCAGACTAGTAGAGATCCTTTCGCTTGTCTCATCCCTCCGTGGATCGATCGGCCTTTATGCCATTGTGGGGATCGGTGCCAACTAGAGACAGTAAAACGACATGACATTCGTGGAAGGAGGTACTTTCTTTGCCCCAACATTGAGGAGGAGTTGTGGTACCCTAATGTCGGAAGAAAATCAGACAGAAGGAGGTGCGACTTCATTGAATGGGTAGATACTGAGAACTCGGTGTTTAATGGATGTTGGTTCTCTCCTAGTAAAACAAACGCACAGTACGCTGCAAGGAAGGAGGAGTATGAGTGTCGTGCCTAGTCCGAGCAAGGTGATTGGAGAATCAATCCGATCGAAGTGCCGCCGTGGCTTCAACGCTCTAAATGTCACTGTAGAGACCACTGCCAGGTAATGACCACAACGTTAGGACAAGCTGCTAGCAGAAGATACTTCATATGTCCTACCATCGAGGATGACTTCGTGCTGAGCATGAGAATATTAAATTAGTTCATCCATCCATTGATTACTAACTTTGGTATAAGTAACTGTAATTATTTGGTCTTGCAGAATAATCTAAGGAAGTGTGGTTTCACCTAATGGATCGACGATTCAAGACAACAATCCATCAGAGGACCTATACGATAAGCCGAGATTGCGGAGGAAGGAAGAGCATCGGCTAAAAGTGGAGCATGCTAGTTCAAATTAGATGACAAATCCTCTAGGAATCCTCGAGTAGGAGCAACGACATATGTGCGCCTGTGGCAGTTATTGCATACTAAGGACCTCGCTTGGAGGGGAATCAAGGGGAAGGAGAGAATTTGTGTGCCCAACCTATATGACCACTTTGTGGTAAGGGATCACAACTAAATCATGGCTTATTTTCGCACTATTTTCTACTGTAACACTTATCTTCCTGTCCGTTACGGCAGTAAAATATAAGAAGATACGCATTCTATCGGTGGGTAGATGTAGCATCACCTACGTATGAGGATGGTTGGATCACAAAGGCAAAAAGTCACTTGGAGTACAAAATGAGGAAAAGCGAAGCTAATGAGCGAGCAAGGAGTGCAAGATGGCGTGAAGAGGATAGGCAACAGAGGGTATACTTTAGGCAGCAAGAGCAAAGGTACAGAGAGGAAAGAAAACAAGCCAGACGCGCTAGGGAAGAAAGACAACGGATAAATTTATAGGACCTGACATCCGTACTGGGAGTATTCCATTTGTAATCTGTTGAACTATTTATTGCACCTAGTTTTTGTTGTATTCTTTCGAACAGCTTCGGATATTGTGTTACGTGCATTGAAACCTCTTTATCTACCTGCTCTTCACTATCTACTCACAATTTAAATATCCTGCACTTACACTTCAATAGGTATATTTTACGAGCTTGTTTTTAGATGTGTGATTCGCTGCGAAATAGATATTGCAATCTCATTTTAAAATAGAGAACGAGAAAGTGTGCAAATTTCTCTAATTCCACTTAATATTCTAAAATATTACGGATATATAACATATTAATACAAAAAGTTAGGGTTTTTTAATATTTAATTTGTTAAAATAGAAAAATATATAGTCAAGAAAGAAGATGAATGGCGCCAATCAGACTATCTACCGATCTGGGCCGATTGGCCTAGTCGGCAGACCATCTATCGATCTAGGCCAGTCAGCCTAGATCAGCAGATGGTCTATCGATATAGGCTGAATCAGCCTAGATCGACATATGAAGCACCGACAGAAGACTGCCGCTGTCCGATCTAGCTGATCGGCCTAGATCAGCATACCATCTGCCGATCTAGGACCGATCGGCCTAGATTGACACACCAATTACCGATAGAAGGCCATTTTTTCAAATTCTGAAATCCGCATAGCAAATTTGAAATTTTGAATAAAAATATATTATTTTAAAAAAAATTCCGGTGTCTTCTTCTTTCACTGCGTCAAATGGTAAACTTTTCTGCAACCAGATTGTTACACATCTGTAAACAAGCTCGTCAAATGTGGTATTGAAGTGTAAGCTCAAATTATGAGTAGATAGTGAATAGCAGGGATACTACGAAGTGCATGTTCATAATGTGAAGTGCATAATGACATAATACGATATATCATAATAAATGTTTCAGTATAAATCATCCGTCCCTACGATAACAACCGCAAGCCGTACTAACCACCATGCCTACCCCGAGTGAGTCTCGGTGGCTGCTCCGAGAAGGTAAACCTATCAGGCGAATGGTGCACCCTAGGCGGTCTAGCAGGCTGCGTTGGTGGTGGTGCTCCCTCAAGCTACGAAGGCCCGAACACCTCAGCGGTGCCATGCTCCTAGGCGTCGTAACCTCCTGAGTCGTGCTGGCCACCAGTACCAGAGTCTACCGGTCTAGACGGACTGTGATAGGCAGGGTCCACGCCAGCTCGCCAGTATTGATATAGATACGGCGCTGTGCAAACATATGAGTTATCAGTGACATAATTTAGATTACGATGTAAAACGGTGTAAGACTGTACAGTTCTCATCAGGTGTCGGATGTGCTCCATATCCTAATGGTGTCGGTGCGGCATGTCCCGATGGGCCCGTTACCGATGATGGGCCCGCTGTCGATGATGGGCCCGGACCGTAAAAGTATTGGTGCGGGGGATACCAATACTGTGGTGGCTGCACCTGTAGGGGTGCCGGCATCACAGGCACTAGCTGTGGACGAGGAGCTAGAGGAGGTGGCTAAGGGGCAGTAACTGGAGGAGGTGGCTGAGGGGCAGCAGCTGGAGGAGGTGGCCATGCAGACGTGAGGCAGATAAAAGCGTCGATCTCGTCAAGAGCCGCCCGCACTCCCGTCCAGTCCAGCGGGTTGTGCACCATGCCAACCTCGCCGACCCACCGCTGAACGATATCATCGATATAGTTCCATGTGTTCCACATGTGATTGGACTGCAAAAGAATAAATTCAAATAGTCACGTAGTATCAATCATCAATCATCGGATATTAGACAATTCATGTACCTACCGACTCCTGATGGGCAGCGATCATGTGAGAAGGATGTCCGTGCGTCACACCAACCGCAGGTGGAGGACCATCACCCCGTCCTCTGACGAGACGAACCCTGGTATGAACAGAGTACCATGAAAGCTTGTCAGAGTATGTCGTAGGGTCATAGTCGTCCTTCTCCTCATCTAGATCCTCCAGCGCACCCTCCCACTGGGCGACCCATGGCTGCATCCTAACATCCCATGGAATACCGCCAGGTACACCCTTCCACGTGTTCCTGCAGCAAATAATTTAAATTAAGGTTTACAATGGTAGGTAACAGCAAAACGTGATGCGCATGTTCGTATGTACGTGTGCAGGAGTTCACCGGTGCATCTAGACAGGCACTTGGGCCTGTATAGGACACGAGAAGTATTGTGCTCGTCTAAATTATCGACATACGCGGTAGGGAGCATATCTCTCGATCATAGCATCGAATACGAGGCATCTACGTGTCCTCCAGTATGCCGTGTCCCGCAAGCACAAGGCGGAGAGCCCATGAGGTGCGCGCCGGATGACCTCGCCTGGCATGTAAGGTCTCCAACAAAAGTCATGTGCCCAAATGTTATAGATCTGCGCCGTGTAGTCTGGGTAGGAGAGGCGGGTCTGAGAGTGGACCCAAGATGGCTGTAAAAGAAGAAATATTAGTATGAAATTAATTTTGGTGAATGATTAAGTACAACAAATACTGACCCGTCGTCGACACCAAAGTGTGCCCATAGTCGGTCGGTCAATGCCCTCGTCTGGAGGCCCCCCTAGGTATGGTGTCATGTCAACCTGGGGGCGACCAATCTGCACCCTCTCGTACGATCAGATCTGTATCAATAAGGGACACCCAGTAATGAACGCGCCAGCCGTTCGACGTCGACATCCGTCGCAAAGAGCGCGGTATGCGGCGCAAAGGACGGCAGATCCCCATGAGTACTGTCGAATGCCATCGTTGGGTGAATCGGTGATGGCTCGGGTGAACTGCACCAAGTGCCTGTCGACGCTGTCGTGGTGCGTGCTGGTGAACATCACCCAACCGAAAAGTCAATGGAGGTAAGCCTCCAAGTGCAGACTAACGGTGTAATCGTCAGCATCAGGAGCTAGGTGCTCCGCCTATAAAAGATCAAACGTTAGTATACAACCACTATGGATAAGTTGATGTTTAATTTCATTATCATATTAAAACGACATACCTGGTATTGACGCAACCAACTCTACGTCAGCCCGTATGTGTCCATGAACTCCTCCACTGCCGCGCCACTAGGCTAGATGGGATGGGCTCCCGTGAAGCTCGCGAGCTTGTCAACGCGCCAATCTGGCTGAACATCGTTCTGGATAACTGCTGCTCCTGCTATTGGAAGTCCTAGCAGGTAAGATACATCCTCAAGCGTGATCGTCACCTCTCCCAAAGGCATGTGGAATGTGTGTGTCTCCAGCCACCATTTGTCGACCCACGCCATGAGAAGAGCTCTGTCGAATGGAAACCCGGTGGCTCCATCGACCAATCTGGCTAGAGGGAGTAAGCCAGCACCACGCAACCTGCATAGAAGAAGATGTTAGTCACGTAACAAGATAAAAATAAAATATGAACGACTATTGTGCTTGCTTAACTAACCTGCCAACCCATCGGGGATGGATGCTCTAGAGATACTGCGGTGTCCGGACTCTGAGCGGGATGAGATCAGGCTGGTCCGAATCGGTGGACGTGAGTGCTCGTGCTTGGTGGTGGCCATCGACCGTAGCGGAGAGAAGCTCATAGGGGCAATCATCATTACTCACCATCTGCATGTTATAAAACAGACAAATATTATTAGTGCCAAAGATACAACATGTGACAATTAACAAGTGAAGTAACTACCATACGTACATCTTAGGGACTATGTACATTGTGTGATGTGCAGTGATCTGTATATCATGGGGGCCTCGACTACTTGTGCCGGCTTCTGTGCAATTCTTGTATGTGTGTCCGACCATGTTGCACAAAAAGCACTTTTTTCCTGTCTTCTTCGGATTCATCCATATCATTCTGAATGCGTCGTGTCTTTCTTTTTCCCACCTTTGAGTTGACACGTTGGAAATCTGGCACCCAACGACGTGCACCATCTAGCGGAGATGTGAATGAGCTGACAACCACATACGCTCAAAGTTCACCGCTCCAAGTCTGAAGGACCTTCTCTTTTGTGAAGTATTGAGACAAGTACACCCCAGCATGCATATCAAATATGGCGCATGCCGCCATGACATGACTGCATGGCTTATGGTATAGAGATGATTTGTTCCAGCTACATCGACAAGTGTCGGTAACGGTGCACTCATGAACAATAACATCCTGATTTATTCCTCGTCGACCTTTGTCTCGACACGTTACCTCGAAACGGAGTTCCCGGGAACCTGTCTTGATGGCACGATGCTGGGTTGCCTTCTTACTTTTCTCAATGAAGTACTCCGTAATCTTTCTACAATACAAATGGCGCTCGTCGCCGTGCACCACAAAAGTAGCAGTATGCCGGTCCACGAAGTATCGGGTGGTTCCATGGATTATGCCCTCCACAATACCAACCAAAGGCAAGCATCGCATACCCTGCATGACCCAATTGTACGCCATTGCAAGATTGGTGGTCATGATGCCATACCTTGCGCCATGAGTGTCATAGAGTAGAGACCAATGCTCCCTACTCTCGAATTTAATCCAATATGAAAAGCATCGAACTTTCATCCTCTGCTGTTTGTGGATCGTCTGTTGGTCATTAGTGGGCAGAGAACAAAGTGGCTCCAGCTTTGGCCCTAGATCACTTCTAGATTGCTACTTTGCGGCCTTCTCATGCTTGTATTTTGAGGTCAGCTCATCAAGTTTCGTCCACAAGGCCTTGAACTTCCTCTCTTGGTTTTGGCTACACAGTCTCTTGAACAGATTAGTCAATTCTTTATTCTTCCCGAAGTGACGGTAGAAATTCGTACCTAGATGGCACATACACCATCGAGATTGAATGTCCTTCTAAGGATATGCCTCCTCTCGATCATGCTTTATATGTTGGACTGCCTTTATAAGTCTCGCATGTCGGTCATGCAACAAACAAATATTTGGCCAGCCCTGAAGAACCCCAACGTTCAAGTGCCGTAAGAACCACAACCAACTTTCGTAATTCTCACTTTCCACGAACCCAAAGACAATTTGCACAACCTGGTTATTGCCATCAACACTAATAGCGGTCAATATCTGACCGCTATACTTCCTAGTTAGAAATGTGACATCCACACAAGAATGGCATGATAGTACTAGAAAGCCCGGATGCAAGCACCGAGTGCAAAATAAACTCGATGTAGAATCGGCGCACCCTCCGAGAATATCGCATCTTTCTCTTCGAAAGAGAAGTATGTGCCAGAGTTACGCCTCTTCACCGTATCCAGACAGAAAGGCGAGTTATGATATGAGTCCTCGAATGTACCGAACCTCATTTCGAGCTCCTTCTATTTAACCCTCCATGCCTTAGAATAGTTGATTGTGTACTGAAACCTTCTCTCTATGGCAAGTATTAAGGTCCGAGGATCATAACTAAGATTCTCAACAATCTCAGAATACATCACACCTGCAATATACTTGGTACTTAGATTCTTGTGCCTGGTTACAGCTGTATCGACCACGCATGTATGTTGTACCACAATTGAGCATACCCAATAAATTTCCCACTTTGATTGATGTGCGCGAACTCTCCATGGGCAATCATCCCTCTCGCACACAACGTCATACATTGTGCGGTTCAACTTCTTCACTTGAAATGACCGCCGGAGTGACAATGTCCAAGCTTTCACGGTATCTTGAACTACATCTTTGGAAGGATACACCACATCCTTCTGGACCTCGTTCTGTCCATACTCCCAACGAGTGTCACGGTCCTCATTAATAGCAAGAGCATCATAATCTTGTGGATGCCACTCGTTTGGAATCACATTATCTTCCTCTTCATTATCATTGTTGCCATCTCCTGCTTCCTCTTCTTCGTCTGAGCTGTCGTTGGCACCCTGCTTGACTGCTTCCTCGAAGTCTTGGTCCTCTATCTCTAGCAAGTTAGGTATGGCCTCTATTTCCTCCCCTTCATCAACTTGCCCTTCAGCAACCCTAGTTATCATAGACGGGAGAGCATCCCTGGAATGTGGCACTACATCCGTCTCGGAGATCACCTCTAGAACTTGACTACTCTGGCCGACCTTGAATTGTACTCCAGACTCAGCAACTTGGTCTGGTGTTGGGTCTAGAGTACAAAAGGCACGAGGAGTAAAATAGATAAGAAAAATCCGTTCCCAACCTTGCTCTAGCGCCTTTCTAACATATCATCTCCACATGGCGGTCGAGGTAACAGGAACCATCTCCCAAAAATACCCTTCGGCCGCACGGCTACATCAGACATACACATACAACTCTCACTGCTCTCTATCCAATCGAAATATATGATAAAGCCACCACCTAATACTCTCGATGCTACGCTCAACCACCCGACTTAAACTATTTTCGGTACATTGAAAACTACTAAGGTCAGCATCATCATGACCAACAAGTACTTGGCCATCTCCATAGTAAATCCTAAATGATGTTCTATCTGACATACCTGTAAACATTAAGCAGCAAACAATATAAAAAATATAACTACGTGTCTAGCGCGATAGATCAAATTCACTTATTTAGCAACAGGCGAATTAACTAAACAGAACTACATCTAATTACGTTTAAAGTATCGCTACATTAAACGACGGAAAACATCTAACAGAGTACGGTATGTTTAGATACCTAGAACAGCAGTAGATGCAGTCACCGTCGGTTCTTATGTCAACAAGCTAGCATGCGTAAGAAAGCTACACAGAATAAGGTATGTTAAGTACATCTAAATTATCTCTAAACTTTGTTTAAAGTACCTCTAAATTATTTCTAAAGTACCCCTAAATTATCTCTAAATTTTGTTCAAAGTACCTCTAAATTATCTCTAAAATAAGTTATAATTATCGCTAACGTATGATTACAGTACACCTAAATTATCTCTAAAGTACCTCTTAATTATCTATAAATTATGCTCGAAGTACCTATAAATTATCTGTAAAGTACCCCTTAGTTATCATTAAATTATCTCTTGACTATGTTTAAATTACTCTAAAAGCTTCATCAGAATACTCCTAAAGTACTATTAAACTACCTCTAAAATAGTACTAAACTAGTCCTAAATTACAACTAAAATACTACTAAACTACTTCTAAATTACCCCTAAAAGACTACTAAACTACTCCTAAATTACTACTAAACTACCCTAAACTAACCACCTAACTACTACTACCTAAAGAAGACAAAAGAGGGGATAAGAGGCATACCTGGGAGCTCCAAGCCGAAGGAGAGGAAGTGAGGCGCGGGTGGGAGGGGGGGCTTCGGCCCCCCTTTTATACAGCTCAATTTCGGCCAATGAAGCGCCGATCTAGGCCGATCGGCCTAGATCAGCGCTTTATCGGCCGACATTTGGCAGCACCTGCGCCAATCTAGCCGGATCAACCTAGATCGGCACTTGGTGTGTCGATCTAGGGCCGACCGGCCTAGATCGGCA
>KE372243.1:546510-557902 GCA_000418225.1 Zizania latifolia
GGCCCCGTAGCGGCTCCTGAGCCACAGTACCCTCGATGGTCTTCTTGATCAACCCGTGGAGAGTGTTAACCAGGACCCCGGACTGGTAGCTGAGGGCGTGGTTGACTGCGCGGTCGACAGCTTCTTGGAAGTTGACGTGGGGGCTGTCGAGCCGCTGACTAGATTCTCTAATGAAGGTAGGCTTCGGTAATTGGGTTTTTTGGACGGGTCCCGATCTGGTCAAGCCGAAGGATTCAAGGCACATCTTTTGATAATCATCAACGTGCTTCTGCACTGCCTCTCTTTGTTCCTCATTCATCACTTCCATGGTGACCTGGATGACGTTGTTGCTGTCGAATTCTCCCACCATGGCGGGAAGTGTCGTTGAAGATGGTCCCACCAGGCGTGCCAAAAAGCGTGTTGGTGAAGTTTTTGGTCACATGTGTGGCTTGAGAGATCTGCTTAACTCTAGTGTAGGTCCTAAATTTGTGGTTCATGGTGTGCCAATCAGTTTGATTCTGCAACTGATAAGATAAACAAGAAAATCGTAAGTAGTAACACCTATCGGCTATCGAGCCGATGGTTTCAACGCGTATAGGACTATCTATTAAATGACTGTAAATAAAATGCAATAGGAACATGGTAAAGGCCAATCAACGCAGTATATGGGGTGCACGATGTATGAGAAATAGATCTACTGTGAAACCTATCGAGACATCGGCATCGGCCTAAACCAACTAATCAGTGAAACTTACCCGATGAAGCCTTAGACCTACGAATCAATACATGTTGGGGAAACTTACCCCTCGCCGGAGATCAAAACGATGCAGCCCCACGGGAGAGCAAGAACTCACCGATGGCAAGTTTGGCGATGCGCTGAGAGTTGATTGATCTGTTGATTGATTCCTATTCTAATATAAAATTTACATATTTATAATCCGGAGACTTGCCGTCATATGCAGATATGACTGCAACCGATTCCATCTTTATCTTCGCAGCAAAATCTATCCCCTCCTTTATTGACTTCTTTGTATCTTTATCCGGTCACACGTGTGCGTTGCGGATGGGCTTCATTGAACGTGCTTTGACCGGACTCCTTGACTTTCATTGACCATGCCGAAACTTTGTTGGGCTTGGGCCTTACCAAATTTTGCCGTTAACATGATGATAGCTATCCCGCCACCAGTTACGTATGGGTTGGAGCGTGACACGGTACCAAGTTTAATACCGCCAGCCCCAATGCTGACTGGTACATGCCTCAAACGTACCAAACTTTGGTGAGTGCACCACCGCTGGGGTACCATTATATGGCTTATTATGGGTCTCCACGGCAACAGACAAGTTTTGAAGAAACAATGCCCTAAAATAATTATCAGCATCAAGAGGGGGCAGCAACGCCGGTGCCACATTATCCGGTGCCAAAGGAAGATGATTTTGCTTTCAAGATCACAGAAATCATGAGGGATCAGTTTGGGCTTAAGCCAAAAGAATAGAGTTACATGTATCGGCATCCATATCCAAACTGGTTCAACAGAGTGCCACTACTGAATAGATACAGGGTCTCAGATTTTTCAAAGTTCTCTCGTCAAGACAGCACTTCAATAGTCGAGCATATCAGCCGTTTCCTCGAGCAATGTGGAGAGGCATCGGCTGAGGAAGCTCTCAGAGTTAGATTCTTTCTATTGTCCCTATCTAGATCGGCTTTCTCTTGGTTTTCTTCCCTACCGCTGAATTCAATCAAGGGATGGGCCGATTTAGAGAAGTAATTTCACGAGTACTTTTTTGCTGGGATGCAGGAGATGAAATTGATAGACCTGACGGCCGTAAGACAGCGCATGGATGAATAAGTGCTGGAATACATTCAGCGTTTCTGTGATGTGAGAAGCCGATGTTATAGCCTCAGCCTGACCGACACATAGTTGGCCGAACTTGCATTCCAAGGTCTTCTGCTGCCAATCAGGGAGAGGTTTTCCTCTTAAGAATTCGATAGCCTCTCACACTTGGCACAAAGGGTATCGGCCCATGAAAGCCGATTCCAAGAGATGCACAAAAAGAAGATGCAAAAGCGAGTGGCTCAGGTACAGTTTTACTCATCTGATTCAGAGGGAGATGTCGCCTTAGCCGAATGGGCCAGGTTGAAGAAGACAGTGACCTGTCCATAGGTCAAAGCTGCCGAGAAGGAGCAAAAGTACGATTTTGATATTAACAAGGCAAATAAAATCTTTGATTTATTACTGAAAGAAAAGTAGATCCAGCCCCCGCCGAATCACGTGATTCCATCGGTGGAGGAATTGAAGAAAAGAAAATACTGTAAGTGGCACAATACTGGCTCTCATAATATAAATGAATGCAAAGTCTTTCGTTAACAAATTCAATCAGCCGTCGAGTAGGAGAGAATGAAGTTTGATGAAACAGTGAAGCCGATGAAGATTAATGGGAATCCTTTCCCGATGAATATGGTACATATTGGCTCATCAAGCTTTCATGTTAAAGAGAGCCAAACTCTGAGGCACCATGTTAAGACCCATCGGTGTCAGGAAAGGGAAAAACGCGCCATGCCATATAGGCACGAAGAAAAAATTGATCCGCATTGGGGGTGCGCTTTCTTTCGTTTCTGCTGGGAAAATAATATGAGACTCCCATCAATCAAGGATTGTTCGAAATACGCCTAAAAGGTTAGCCAAGATGACATTAGTTCTGATGGCTAGGCCCCAAGGAAGAGAGTACCTGCAAAAGATCGACTAGGGTCGCCTGAGCAGGAGATTGTGGACGATCGGTGCATTCAAACTGAAGACAGATGGTAAGGGGATCGAAATCAAGTACAAAAATCCTGATGGTGCCTAGAGGGCTTAACACGAAGTCAGAAGAGGAGGCTCCAACGTCAGAGGCATCGGGAGCAGCTAGTGGGAGAGTACGAGAAATATCGGCAGAGCAAATGATGGGAGAGAAAAAAGTGGCTCCCAAAGAAGAAAGTCGATGCAGAGGACAAGCCAATGGAGGTAAACATGGTTTTCATATTGCCTACAGAGTATAGGGTGCCTCCATCAGACAGTGAAGAAGAAGAGGGATCGACTATGCAATTTTTGCTACAACCGCAACCAGTGACCTTTAAAAAGCCGAAGGAAGATGAGCATCGGCACTTGAGGCACTTGTATATTAAGGGACACGTGGACGGTAAGCCAATGTCGAAAATGCTAGTCGATGGAGGGGATACCGTTAACATAATGCCTTACTCTACGTTCTGCAAGCTTGGTAAGGTAAATTAAGACTTAGTGAAGACCAATATGGTGTTAAAAGACTTTGGTGGTAATTTATCATATGCCAAAGGTGCTTTGAACATCAAGCTCACAGTCAGAAGTAAAACACCGCCGACAACGTTTTTTGTGATTGATAGAAAAGGTTCATATAGTCTTCTGCTAGGAAGGGACTGAATTCACGCCAATTGTTGTATTCCTTCTACAATGCATTAGAATCAAATACAGTGGCAAGGTGATTAAGTTGAAGTTATTCAAGCCAATAGATCAGTCGCCGTATCCACAACCGATGCACCTAACTTCGAGAAGATAGATTGACTTTCTGAACGAGTTTAGGAATGGGATTTTTTAAGGGTGTCGGATCTTGGTCTCTAGCCGATCAACGAGATGATTCTGGGCCAGGATCCATGTTTAGAGAAATAGATGATAAAAAAGGAAAGCTCAGAAAAGGGTTTACGTTGGCCAATGAGTTGGAAGAGATAGACATCAGACCTGGAGACAGGCCAAGGCCGACGTACATTAGTGCTAAGTTGCCTTCTTCTATAAAAGAGAAACTGGTTGCGTTATTAAATGAGTTTCGAGATTGTTTTGTTTGGGCATATTATGAGATGCCTGGACTAAGCCGATCGATTGTAGAACATCGGCTACCAGTAAAAATAGGATTCTGGCCAGTAAAGCAGAGTTAGAGAAGATTTAAGCCAGAAATGTATCCTCACATAAAGGCCAAAATCATGAGACTATACGAAGCAAATTTTATAAGACCATGCCGGTACGTGGAATAGGTATCAAATATAGTACCGGTATGGAAAAAGAGCGGTCAAATAAGGGTATACATAGATTTCAGAGAACTAAATAAAGCCACGCCTAAAGATGAGTACCCGATGCCGATCATAGATTTGCTAATCGATGCGGCATCAGGGCATAAGATTATCAGCTTTATGGATGAAAATGCTGGATATAATCAAATATTCAAGGCAGAGCAAGATATCCCAAAAACTGTATTTAGATGCCCCAAAGCCATCGGCTTGTTTGACTGGGTTGTTATGACTTTTGACTTAAGGAACGCTAGGGCAACGTATCAAAGAGTAATAAATTATATATTTCATGATCTGATTGGTTCCCTGGTAGAAATTTATATTGATGATATCGTCGTGAAGTCACATGACAATGAAGGACACCTAGTCAATCTAAGAAGGGTTTTAGAAAAGGCAAAGAAATATGGTCTTCATATGAATCCAAATAAGTGTGCCTTCGGCGTATCAGCTGAAAAGTTTCTGGGGTTTATGGTTCACGAGAAACGAATCAAAATAAGTCAGAACATTATTCAGGCCATCAAGAATACGATACCGCCAAGGAACAAGACAGAATTGCAATCGTTAATTTGCAAGATTAATTTTGTCCACCGATTCATATCAAATCTATCAGGCCAATTGGAGCCGTTCACGCCTTTGCTGAGGATGAAGGAATGGGAAGAATTTATTTGGACCAATAAACATCAGAAAGCATTCAAAGAAATCAAGAAGTATTTAAGTTCTCCTCCAGTATTAATCCCGCCATGGCCTGGTAAGCCTTACAAGTTATATTTATTGGCCGATGACATAAGCATCGAGTCAGTGTTGATCCAACAGGTAAAAAGGAAAGAACGCGTCGTATTTTACCTAAGCTGACAATTACTAGACGCTGAAACAAGGTACCCTGTGGTTGAAAGATTATGCCTGTGTCTTTATTTCTCTTGCACTAAACTAAGGCACTACATACTATCGGCACAATACACGGTCATATGCAAAGCTGATGTGATTAAATACATGCTATCGGCTCCAATTTTAATCGGGGGGATTGGCAAATGGGTATTTGCATTGACAGAATTCGATTTACAATACGAATCGGCTAAAGCAGTCAAGGAACAAGCTGTCACCGACTTCATTTCTTTGATGGATCAATTTGTAGGCATGGATGTGGAATCGGGTTAGTAATCATATTGTCACGAGGGCAAGTTTCGAGTTCGCTTACACTATCAAGCCCTACCGTACCAACAATCAGGTAGAATATGAGGCTGTCCTCAAATGTTTAAAGCTTTTAGCTGAGATAGAAGCCGATGCCATCGAGATCATGGGGGATTCACTATTAGTAATCAGGCAACTCTCTGGAGAGTATGACTACAAAGATGAAAATCTGAGAGTATATTTTGAGGAATGCCAAGAACTATTCGAAGGATTAAGATGGTGTCTTTAACACACGTGTCAAAAAATCAAAACCTAGAAGCCAATGACCTGGCACAAGCTGCATCAGGATATCGGCCGATGGTTAAGATGGTTGAAGCAGAAATAGCCGATGTCGATGCCGAGGATTGGAGGGCTGAAGTAGTAAGTTATCTAAGGAATCCATCACAGCCGACCTCAAGAAAGCTCTGTTATAAAGCATTAAGGTATGTATTACTGGATGAAGAATTATATTATCGAACGATTGATGGGGTTTTGTTAAGATGCCTAAATCTGTAGGAAGCCAAAGTCGTAATGTGCAAGGTACACGAAGGAATCTATGAAACCCATCAATCGGCCCACAAAATAAAGTGGCTGCTACATCGCACTGATTATTTTTGGCCGACGATGCTTGAAGATTGCTTTAAGTATCATAAGGGATGTCAAGACTGCTAGAAATTTGAAAACATACAACGAGCTCCTCCATCGGCCATGAACCTGATTATCAAGCCATGGCCGTTCGGAGGCTAGGGAATAGACATGATCGGCCAGATCATTCCATCGTTTAGCAAGAGACACAAGTTTATACTAGCAGCTATCGATTATTTCACCAAGTGGGTAGAGGCGATTCCTTTGAAAAAGGTAACTGCTTAGGAGGCCATAGAATTTATCAAGGAGCATATTATTTATAGATTCGAGATTCTACAAATAATCACCACCGATCAAGGATCGGTATTCATGTCTAAGGAATTTTAGCAGTTTACAATCGGCATGGAAATTAAATTGCTCGACTCATCGCCCTACTATGCACAAGCAAACAGCCAAGACGAAGCCTTAAACAAAAGTATAATAAAATTGATCAAGCGTAAGATCACAGAACAGCCTAAAAAGTGGCACGCAACGTTGGCCGTTGCACTATGGGCATATTAGATGGCTTGCCACGGATCGACACAAGTACCGCTTTATCAGTTAGTCTATGGACATGAAGCCGTCCTGCCATGGGAGACAAACATCAGCTCTAGACATCTTGCTCTTCAGAATGAGTTGACAGCCGTTGACTACTACAAACTAATGACCGATGAGTTAGAAGACTTGGCGCGGATATCAGCTTCACGCGCTCAGAAAGATAGAAGAGAACAAGGCAAGGGTGGCAAGGCATTATAATAAGAAGGTATCGGCTAAGACGTTTGAAGAAAATGACTTAGTCTGGAGACTCGTGTTACCAATTGGGACTAAAGACAATCGCTTCGGCAAGTGGTCCCCTAATTGGGAAGGTCCCTATTGGATGAGCCGAGTCATACCAGCCAATGCCTGCATCTTAAAAACATTAGAGGGAGAAGAATCCGTGAAAGCGCTCAATGAGAAATGTTTGGATCGAGACCTAATCGGCCATCAGGCCGATACACGCAAGTATAAGTCGACATTCAACAGCCGATACCTAGGGTATCGCCTTCAGTAGCAATCAATAGCCGATACCGAGGGTATCGCCTTTAGCGCAAAATCAACACAAAAGCATTGCATGCAAAATTAAAGTATTATAAAGGATCACGGAAGTGAAGTCCGGGCACAACAAAAATAAAATACATAACAACTTTCAAGGTCCCCCAAGATAAGCCATGAGAGCAGCTACAGCATGGTCACGAATATTGTTGATATTCTCTAGCTCCCGATGGTCCTCCTCGTCACTCCCAGGGATCAGCTTCGCTTGTTGGTATCGAAGATACGCGGCCTTAGTAAAGTCAAACAAGTCTCGTCGGCGGGAGACGATCTCCGCTGGTATATCGGCTAGCCGCTTCTCGTGCAAAGCGATTTCTTCACGGACCTCTACAAGCTGAGTAAGGAGTTCTTCTTCTCGAGATCGCAGCTGGGTGACCTCGTCATTGATCCTGTCAGGCTCAGCGATCAGCTCATCAAGATTGGGCTTCTTGGCTAGGATGATATCCTGATTGGCCGGGCCAAGCTGGTGCAGCCACCTCTGCTCAGCACGATCAATCAGCTGCTGAGTGATGCGCTCGTAGCACGGTTGGAAGGCTTCAAAGTATAAGCTAGGAGACAAATCTTCCATCAAGTCTTTAGTAAGCCGACCCTGGATGCCAACAAGCCTCACCCTGATCGGCGCCGAGTCAGTCATGAGTACGTCAAGAGGTTCCTGGAGGTGACACAAGACATCAGCTAGGGCCTCATGCACGTCATCAGGGATCGGCGTGGCTTCAACAAGAGCACTTGGGCTAACCAAAGCTTCATCAACAAACCCCTCAAGATCGAAGTGAAACAAGTCAACAAACTCCTGCACAAGAAGGGCATGATGAAGAATGACGACGCAAATGCAGCAAAGTCAGTGCACAAGAATGATGGTCAAAGGGAAACTAACCGATGGGAACCCAACAGGAGTAACGACGTCAGATGATGCTGTGGCCTGGGCAGGACCACCGGAAGAGGTTCCTAGATCACCAGAAGCAGCGACGGGACCAAGATCGGTGGATGAGTCAGAGGTCACCACCACAAGATCAGAGCCAATCGCTGGATCCACCGTCGGCCAACCAGCCTCAACCACAACTGGGTTCGGGGCGGCCAAACGATCGTCCAAGGAGACTATGGTAGCAGTAGCCTGGCAGACAATGAAGTTAGTAAAACAAAAGGCAGAATAAAGTCGTTAGCAATGGCAAAGATCACTTACTAGCACCGACGTTGCCGATGGGATAATAGTCGAAGTCGTAGTAGGAGAGCAGATCGGCGTCGGAGGATCACGGGGAACCGGCCTCTGCGGGCGAGAGGGAAGCACTGCAACCTTTTTGGGTAGTGGAGCGGTACTCCCTGACACCTTGGGTTCCCCGTGATTTTTCCCTTTGCAAGCAGGAGGAACGCCGATCGATGGAGCGGCATTCAAGAGAACCGTCGGAGTAGGTGCTTCACACCTCAGATTGGGGTTGTCTGATGGTAAGGCATAGTGGATCGGCCTTCCGCTTTGGCTCCGCGTCGGCATGGGAGGATGAGTGTCCTACAAAAGAATCAATATAAGGCACAAAAGAACTCACAGCACTAGACAAGGTAAAAAGATTCAGTAGAAGAGAGAGCCAATACCTCATTATCGGCCCCAGGGAATTCGAGAGCGAAGCGGGAGCGAAAAACAGATGGAAGGAGGGTGAAAAGATGGAGCCTCCATTCACCATCGGTCGTAGATAACTCAGATCTTTAAAATCGTCGGTGTTGGAATAAAGGAATCAGACTTGAACAGACTTAGCGATACCAAGGTAAAATAGTCTAAAGAATTCACCAACTCCGCCAGCCGACAAAGGGAAGCCCTTAAACATAATCACTGCTTCCCTGAAAGAGGTACATCGACGGGTGTGAGGTTGTTCATCCTCACGGTAGTCCCCGAGGAGTCGAAGGCTAAGCAAGTGTGGTCGGATGACAGCTTGGCAGATATAAGCGTTGATCTGCATGAACCACCAGGGGCCTCGAACTCAATCGATCAGCCTCCCACACAAAAGCCCTTCCGCCACCCGATGTAAAGCACGGAAGGCAGAGCCTAAAAGAATACGGTCAATCAACAGACGGGCGTGATCAGCCAAGCGCTCTGCCAGGTACTGATAGTCGTCAAAGGGGCTACAAGGAGAATCGCAGAAGAAGAAGTGCGCCAACCACATGTTAAGAAAGGCAGCATACTCTCACGGGCCAACAGTGCTAGTCTTCTTGTTGTGATGCTCGATATATCGCCTCCAGGTGCCGAATCCAGTGGCTTGAAGACAATGGGAAGTTTTAATCCAAAAATCCACGTCATAATTGAGCCCCACAACCTCCAAACCAATGAGCATCGCCACATCAAGGAGTGTTAGCCCCATTATCCCATGGCCGAACACGAAGGCATTTAGGGCGTAAGACCAGAAGAAGCAAGCCGACACCAGTAAATGGTAATCTACCTGAGGATCGGCCAGCGATAAGCTGATGTAATGACCAATCTTCAGCTCATCCCAGAACAACCGATGGACGGCCGATACCCGTAGAAACCAATCCCTCCATCCGGGTATCATGCTAGGCTAGACATCAAAGCTATGTTCCCAGTCAGTCAAATCTCATGAAGCTACGCAGAATGGGATGCGATCAGTTTCGCAGATGATGAGCTCGGATGGATCGGCTTCGCCATAGGGCCCTAACCAATAAGTGGCATAATTCGCGTCCAATGGGATCAATAGCTGATTCCTAGCAGTCTACAGAAATGAACAAAGAAAAGAAAATAATCTACAGTGCTCAGGCAGAAATTATGAAGAACAAAGGAAGCAGGTACCTTAGGGATCTCGGTGTTCAGAGTGGCTGTAGGAGAGCGCGACGAGGAAGCCATTGGTGACAACGGTGAGTGGCATCGGACGATGAGGTAGTAACAGGACCGTAAAACGATGGCGGGAGCAAGCTAGAGAGGACCGGAGATCAGACGGGTCTGCTAGAGGAGAGAGAGAATTTGGAAGCTTATAATGGAAAGAAAAGGGGCTTAGGCTTTATAACGGCAGGACGGCGCCGGTTGGGTTCCCGATGCAAAGCTCAAGAGACGCAATGGTTGCAAGATACAAAGCAGAATTCAAAACATGCGCGCCTATGTTCCAAACTCGGAGGGCATACAACGCGCTGTTACAGAGGTACTCCAACCAACACGTGCTTATTTATGAGAAATGATCAAAGTTCATCAATGACGGTTGACTCGGGGGGCATCGCGCCTGTTCGAGAAAAAAGCCGATGAGCATGAAAGCTGACAAGGCCGCTGAATTCAAAGTTTGACGGTCGAAAGTTGAGAGGCGAAATTTTCGAAGTTTTTTTAAGGGAACAAGCTAACCAGGAAGTTCGTTTGGCCAAAATAGTTTGAGCTATCACACAAGGGCTCATCGATGGAAAGAAGAAAAAGGATTATGGCTGACAAGGCGACTTCACTAGATACAGATTTTTCAAAAGATAGTTTATTATTTACAAGGAAAGAGCATTATAAAGGCCGATTACAGTATGCCTGAAAAGCGTTTCAAACCTAGGATGGCATTGGCCTGGGTCTTCTCAAAGGACATGATAATATCAGTCGTGTCCTCATTATTGCCGATAACCAATCGAAAGGCTTGTTGCTTCTGGGCACGCTCCTCAGTTAAGTTGATCAAATCGGCTCTTTTAAGAGCGATCTTGATCGGCAGGTCGTTCAGGAACTGCTGCCGATTGGCCATGTAAGTATGGAGCCGATTCAGTTGATTGGTTCGGAGACTTATTTTCTGGAGGATGCGATCTTCTTCCACTCTGAGCCGATCTAGGTATGTTTGGTCTTGGTCAGGCAGCTTGACCAGAAATTGGAGATGACGATCAGCTTCTCTCACTTTCGAATTGATCGACTCAAACTTCTGTCGATGGACCCTTTGCATCCCGCGATCGGCAAGGCTGATTGGTGCTCACGAAAATAGGGCCACAGAAGGACGTCAGCTAGATCTTGCGAGAGCCGATCGACCATGTTCTAAAGACGAGATCACGCCGCCTCGATGTCTTGAAAGAAGATGCCGATCAGGCAGCGGAGGTGTTCAAGCAGAGCCGATAAGTCGCTCGGTATGGAGTCTCGAGGAGAAAGAGCCATGTCCAATGCTTGAGATTCCTACAAGAGGTACGGGGTGAGCCAAAGAGGGGAAGAGAGGAGAAAAGGAGGGAGATGGCTTGAGGAGGAAGAAGGAGGAGGTAAATGGAGACACAAATTCAAATTTTTGCTATTAGCTCAAAATGCCTCAAGTCATTACAAGAGGGGTTACCCCTTATATAGCCCAAGTGGACCAAGGGGAAAGACACAAATGACCCTTTCGCGAATGTTCGCTACAGACTCCGGCCCACAGGGCAAAAACATAAAATGACACTATAGATATTTATTCGGTGACGAACTTTTCGTAGCCGTCACGACACCGCTATCTTTAACGCCTTTTGCACTTTTCTGTTAGAGATGACGGTTTT
>KE372243.1:570355-587530 GCA_000418225.1 Zizania latifolia
GTTTGAAAAAAAGAATAATTATAGAGTAAATTTTATTAGAAAGTCTTTATGATGATATTAAAAATATGTTTTGGGTATCTCTAGAAGATAGTAATAATATAAGTCTCCATGCAAGCTACTCTAATAACATGTCGTGCCTCCTAAATTTGGTGCAACTATTTCGGTTCCATTAGAGTGCATGGATTTTCTATCTCTGATAAAAAAAACTAAATTGTTTCATGAAAAATTCACCAAAGACTAGTCTTTGATATTATGCAAAACACTGCAATATGAAAGGTAATTCTTTTCTCTTGATGACCCAAATCGTATTTTAAGTTCCAAGCGAAAGCGGCTGGGCAGAGAAAACCAGCTCACTACGATAAATGGGTTTATTCCTTAAGCAAGATTTTGTTCACAGATTTGCTTGTATGGGCACATGTGGAGCCGTGGAGGACTGGAGGTGCCAAGCATGGACAGGGACGTTATATTATCTCGTCATATTGTATTTCTACAAAAGATTTGTATGTTAAAATCGTATGTGTTATTCTTGATGCTTATTCTTGACGATTAAAACAGTACACATTGAACATAACGTTTCGTTTGTAATACTAGACAATTTTATCGTAAAACCAGTTAATTGCGACTATGTTGGTGAATTCTATTTGGGTTAATATTAGTCGTACCAATCAAAATTAATTCTGTTTCTGTATGGTGTTTAAATTATGTTAAATACTATATTGCATTTAAACATAACCTATATTCGAGATATGAATTCATTAATATATGCTATATTTAATAATATTAATATATATTTAAAATAAATTATTGTATAACATGAATTTATATTATTTTATTAAACTTTACATCCGAATTGAGCGGTATAAGAATATTCTATTTCAGAGCCAAATCTGGATGGGCTCCACACTGAAATGAAGTGCATTGCGCGCACTGGTCGGTCACACACGGAACGCGGCACGAACACGTCGCGGCCCCCACCGCGACTGCCCACTTGTCACTGCCGCGCAGTCCACAGAGGCCGGCCATCCGCCAGAGCGGCACGCGATGCGGTGAGGGAGCCCACGCGCGCACGCGACGGCACGGGACGGGACCGGGCTGCCGCTGCGTAAAATGACAATAGGTCAATATTCATCGGTTTTACGGTCTGACCCATACCCGTTAAGAAAAAATTTATAGGATAATCCACTTATACATGTAGGTCTAATTTTTTTCTTAAACCTGTACTTACATGATTAAAATATACTCGACGGATAACCTAGACCTATTATTCCATCAACATTCAGGGTGAAGAATTGACAATGCCCTCAAGTACCAACCATAAACTATTCTATTTTTAGAATTGTAATAACCAAATTCTAATTCAATCAACGAGGCAACACATAACTATTCTAGAACAGTGCATAAGACTTATAACATAATCATTCTCATAATAGCACATAGCCAAGTAAGTGAGTAACCAATACTTAACAGTCTTAACTACAATGGTAGTTCAAAAAGCCATTAGACAGTGGCCAATAGGCAATAGCATGTTGTGGTTAGTATTAATCTTCCTGTAGTTTAAACTTAAAAGACTTAAAGACTTAAAGAGGAAAATTCACTTGATGTCATCGTTGGTGGAGCCGGAGAGTGTCGTCATGAGTAGATCTGGGGATGGTTGTGTGCCTACGCATGTGTGGTGAATGAATGCTAGGTCGCAGTCGTCTGGAGTCACTATTAGCCGGCTAGAGACAAAGGCGTGGACCACATGTCACGTACTCGCGTAGAGGCAGTGGAGCTTTAGCGGTGGTCGGCACTGGAGGCTGGAGCGTGGTCGTGTGGAGCCACCACCTAGTCAGCAATCATGCACGTAGACACAGGAGCGGCCCGAGGCCTGAGCGGCAATGCCGCTGGCCACTGAAGTGACAGCGACGTGCACCGGAGTAATAGACTGAGAAGGATCATAGGAGGACTGTAGTGAAGGGCTGAAGGCATGAAGACACACTGCCGCCTGCGAGGAGCAGTGCAGAATCCTGGCCACCTGCACTAGACGTCTGGACTAAGGAGGAGTAGAGGACCACAGTCCACAACCACACGCCACCGCAGGACCTGAGGGCTAGGGGAGAAGTAGTGACCAGGAAAGAGGAAAGACTGAAGTAAACTTAGGAATTTTAATGGATTGGGCTATTGGATTGGATTACAAATAAAGGGTCCATTGGATGGCGGATATCTATTGGGTGACGGATATAAATAGTATTAAACCATACACATACCTGTGTACCTATTAGATTTTGTTTTTCCCATTAATAAACCTACGGATAAATAATTTAACCCACATATATATATATATATTCTGATAGGGTAAAAACCCATCAGGTTTCGAATACCTATTTCCAACTTTACGCCTGCGGCCTACTTGCATGTATGAGTGGTTGGGTTGGTGCCTTGGCGCGCGGCGGGGCAGCGGGCATGGAGCACGTGGAGGGACATGCGGCGACGCTTGGGATGTGGTACACACATGGTGCACCGTGCACGTAGCCCAGTAGCCGTAGTCGTCTCCGCATCTTAGGAACGACACCGTGTTGGATACCTCTGTCCTTTTACCTTTTCAAACCCGAATCCAAACCTAACTGCTTCCTCGTTCCAAAATACAACATTTATATTTTTTTCACTAATAACTAAGCTAAAAGCATTTAGTTTTAGCATTATAAAGGTCACATACTAACATAGTTAAATTAATATTTAAAATTAGTTTTATTTATTATCTTAATAGTTGTTAGTAATATATAATAAAAGTAACTAGTGATCAGTATTTTATATTAAAAATCATATATCTTATATTTTAGGTATTTTGGAATGATGGTAATAAATATTTAGGATCTAGGGATATATATATATACACGGATATCCAAGAAAAATGAAAATCATGGATATATATATCACAAAATAGGAAACTGCTTTGCCTTAGTCAAATACACTATCATAATTCACACTTAGCTACGTTGTAGTATTATAAAAAGGAATAAGTCTACATAACCCTCTCACGTATTGTTGATTGATTACTTAACCCCTTGACCTAATAAATCAGATATTTAATCCTCTAACCTTTTAAATACCATTTACTTAATCTCCTAAGGTGGTTTTGTAAACTGGTTTTACTCTACTGGCGTACCACGTTGGTGATAGCCACGCCCCCTAGACTTTTCGTTCACTCCGTTAGTGTCTCCTCATTCACTCCAGTGTCTCCTCTCTTCCTCCCTCTCTCTCTCTGGCTAGACAAACGACGAGCTGATGATAGGGAGTAGATCATCGGATTGCAGCCTGAGTTGAACGTGAGTCTCCACACCTTGTAGCTGTGTTTTTTCCTAGACATGTTTTAAAGAACAAAGAAAAGCAAAAGCTGAAGCTCCAAAAGTTGTCTAAAAAATAAGTAATAGCAGAATGAGGCAGAAATTATTCCAGACACTGTATTTACAGGACAAGAAAAACTAATTAATAACAGCTTTCTTTTCAGATCCAGTGCTAAATTCATCAAAAATAGCAACAGCAGCAACAACGTGTTAGGCACCAACCAGTCAGCTCATACCAACCAGCATAAAATTTTTCCTTCTACTTCTTTGGAAGGTGGAAGGATTCAACAGTGGCGTTAGCATCAGGAAGATGAGGACAAGGAGATGAGGAAGAATAAGAAAAAAGTAATATTATCCAATGTGGTACGTCAGCAGGGTAAAACCACTTTACAAAATCACCTTAAGGGATTAAGTAAATAGTATTTAAAAGGTCAGGGGATTAAACACATAATTTATTATATCAGGAGGTTAAGTAATCAATTAATAATACGTGAGGGGTCATGTAGACTTATTCCTTATAAAAATACACTTGGGACTAGATGGAGTGAGTGGTATTTGGGTACTGCTTACGTTTACAAATTGCAAATGTAGCATTTCAAATGATTTGTTACAAATGTAACAAATGTTTCACTGAATGTAACAAATGTTTCACTGAATAGTTAATAAAATGTACCAGTATCCTGCTGTTTAAAAAAGTGTTCCACTGCTTTCTTACAAATGCTGTATTTTGCGTTCAATAAAACATTTCGACCACCTGTTGAAATATTCCAACCGTCCGATAATTTGTCCCGAATGGAACATTCGACACCTAGTCGCATGAAGGGTGTAAGTCATTCAAACATGGCCATAATGACTGTTATATATCATTCCACCACTAGCGTAACAATTCTAGTTATTCTGATCAATGCCAATCAAAATAGCACATATTTGTTGCACCGTTTGTTCCGATAACACCCTAAAATGAGTGATTCTCCTTCGAACTATAAGCTACAACTACTGTTAAAGACTTTAAATACGTTTGAGTTTTTAACTCACCCATGTTTATCATATTTAATCGTATTATATTTCTTTAGGTATATATTTTTTAAATTGATTCGATACTATATAAAATAAATTTATGTTAGTTTATTAAACATGTGATAATAAATTGGTAGAGAAATGTTAGGTTTCAATAGCCATATAAGATTATTCTAGAATAGAATTAGCAATCTTGTTCAAACGCTTCTCTGGCCCACTGGTCCAGGCGTGGGCTGGGTGACATGTACGGTGGAGTCAAAACTCTGTTACAATAAATTAATAATTTAACATTCTCGTGATGATTATTTGATCATGATGTCTACCAATAATATCTTGATATCTAAATTAAATTAGAAAATAAGTAGAACCACTTCTTAGCGGTGATAAAATATTAAATATCTCGTGGCTTCAGTACGTGCTCTTGACGGTTGAGGGTAAAATTCTAGAAAGCAGACATTTGAACAAATCTCATACAGGTATGGGCATGGAAAACATCGGATCCCTAAATTGTTAGAAGGGGCTAGCAACCGAGAGATTTCGTGTGCATGGGATGCGAGCTCCAGATGCGGCCAGAGGCGCAGAAGCAGCCACTGCTACAAGTTGCTGCGCCTTGTCGACCGAGCGCGAGCGTGCCGACGAAGTCACGTGGCGCCGGCGTGGGGGTGCACGTGCCTGATGCCGCCAGCGACCACGATATGGCGGTCCCGGCGCCACGCTACCACCCGCGACGTCGCGGTGACTGCAGCGGCTAGCGCCAGCCAACAGACCCGCGCGGACCGCAGCGTGGCGTGCCACGTGTTTGCTGCAGGACGCTTCAGAGAGTGTGTGGCATGTAACTTCAATGTATGAATTCTTGTCGGCCTAGCCTTAGGAAGTGATCGGGAGTAGGAAAGGGACAGCGGCGTGCCAGGCGAGCAGGTGGCAGAGGCTCGGTACTGGCCGGCCTGCTTGTGCGAGTGGCGGCGGCGACGACGAGGATGGCTGCAGTGGCGAAACCGGATTTTTATAAGCCTGGGCTGAAAATAAGTCTTAGGAAGGCGGCGGAGAAGACTCACCACCGGTGAAAAAAATATATATGATATGTTGTATGAAATGCAAGACAAGGCGTGAAACTATAATTAGACTAATTTATTACAAACATGCCAATTCAACTCAAAATTTCAAATCCTTGTACTCCAAGTAGAGAATATAAATTAAACCCAACATTAATATGTGACCTAACATATAGAAAACCTTACAGAAGATTTCGTTTGTGGAATAGACAATAAATTCACATAGTACTAAGCAAGGATCACATCATAATAGAATGTAACCACAAAGATATGAATATTGCAATTGCAAAAAGAACAATTACATATAAATAAAGTCATCTGAGTGCCAGAACCACAATTCGCTCAATTCAATGTCACCGAGACACAAAACCTGCAGCAGTTCCGAGATCTGAGCCCCTATCCGCCGTAAACACGAGTGGGGAGATCCGATGGAAGCTAATTCAAGTTTCGCACCGAAAAATTAAAAGGAAAAAGGAAAGAACCCGCGTACCGCCGAGCCCGCGAACTGATCCGCTATTGCTGCTGCCGCGAGACCAGGACCAAAACACCACCTGTTCCCGTGGATCAAAAGACTAGATCAAGCTTAGAATAAAAGAAAAGAACACTTTACTGTCAGTAACGAGCCGTAAAGATTAATCTGCACCAAATCCCAATCCTTACCTCTCCTTTCGACGAGATTTTCTTCCCACAAAGAGAAACTTGCGGCAACTGCGCACTATTACTCGTCTACTCTGATGGTCCTCCTGCCTGCGAATCTGATGGTGTGAGAAGGGGTGAGAACTGAGAAGTGCATGCAGGTGAGGAAAGCCCACGAATTTAGGGAGATTGGAGATGGCAGCACGAGGGTAGAAGGGAGGAGGAGACGGGAGAGGGTGTTGGCCGGGGGTGCCGTGGGCGCTTGCCGGGGGAGCCGGGGTGGAGGCGCGGGTACTGGCCGGAGGCGGAGGCGGCGGAACTCACTGCGTGACTCGCGTGCGGTAGGGGAACTAAGTGGCCAGCAAGGGCGTGCGACCTAGTGCTGGTGGGCTGCGCCGCTCACGCAGGCGGGGAGGAATGAGGCCCACTTACCCTGAAAGAATAGGACTAGACTTTTAACATTTAATTTTTTAGAAAAAATTCTAGGTATTATAAAAGTAATTTTTTGAGGCCTGGAACTGGAGCCTAAGTTGTTCCAGGCCTAATTCCACCCCTAGACGGCTGTGAAGCAGTGGAGATGGAGCAGCGAGAGAGGAAACTAGGCGTGTGTGGAGGAGTTTTTTTCTCTCCCCACGATCAATCAGGAAGGTGCCCTAGTGACCTTTGGAAATTTTGATCCATCTAGCAATAGCATCTAAAAGATCACCGTAACCGACGGGACATCAAAACCTTAGGACAGAATGTTTAGGGTTTAGAGCACGGCCGGCTGATGAACCAAACTTGTTCAGTGTTCAGTAATTTGGTGGGCACCATGTTCTCCTAATGGCATGTGTGAAACAAACAGGGCGCGTAGGTTGGAAAAATGAATAAAATTTAGGTTTGGAAGAATTATTTAAATTTTTTAACGAATTGATTATATTTTAAAAAGTTGATAAACGTTTTAAAGTATGCCACCATTTAAGACGTTGAAAGTTGATAAAGGTTTGCGAAGCGATCTATGTGGGCTGTCTCCGTTCGCGGAACGTGTCCAAGGGACAACTGTATATGGGCCGAGTTGGATCGCTGCCAATGGTGGCGATCCAAAATTGAGCGGGCCTAAATGGGCTTACATAGACCACTCCGTCTGTCCGAGAAGCAGCCTCAAGAGGCCCAATCTTTGGCAGGTCAGCGGTGTGATTCTTTCTATGTTTTGATGGGCCGATTCGAATTTAATTGAGCTTTTTTTGCCGCTTGGTTGATCCACGCTTGAGCTGGAGAAGGCCGAAATGGATTAGAGATCTAATAGAACTCTTGAATCGCTCAATCGCGTGAACGTTAAAGATGAAAGGCTGCATTACTTCCAAAGTAAGGTGGCGTTTTGTTCATGGAATAGGACTCGACGATACCATTTTGAGAGTATTGGTTAGGAAACAAAGATATTTCTCTCCAGACGAGCTCATTAAAAATCAAGCTGACGAGCTGGTTCTAACCAGCGTTCGTAGGCTAGACGTGAGGTGAGCTTAAGCGGCGGTAGAGCGAGTTTGAGTAGCGGTGAACAGACAACGACATGGCAGGCTTAGACGATTACTGTAGAGCTCGAGCGGATATACTTAACCATGCTTGATAAAATATCTATTTACTATGTCTCAAAATATAACAACCTTTAGGCTTAAACACATATTAAGGATATTTATAAAAAATACCATAATACATTTGTGAGGATGCGTGAGTGTGGGTCTAAAAGTAATTGTGTGAAATAATTAGTAATAAAGTAGAAGGGTAGTAAGGGTATTTAGAGATAAAAACAATATTAAGTTGTTATATTTAAGATAAATTTTAAACTCTAAAAATCATTATACAACTCCTCTTAGCCCTTAAAGAAACTTAAGGACATCACATAAAACCAAGGATGTTTACATCCCATCCCACTTTACCTAAAAAATAGACAGTAACAGAACTACAGAAGGCACCAAACAAAGGATGTTGGTGAGGACGATGCCCAGCAAAGCTACCGCAATGGACGATGACGATGACATAGGCGTCGATGTTCTGGTGGAGATCTTGATGCTCCTCCCGACGAACCCTCGGTGGCGGTGCCGTCTTGTGATGAAAAAGTAATTAGGTTTACCAAATATTTCAAGTATGAATTGGATGAGACTTAAATTTTAAGTTAGATAACTTTATTAATGATTTAAGAAAAGATAAAATATTTGAAGAATTGCAAAATCTTGGTGATCTAGTTGAAACAAACAACCATTGATTTGGTGTATTTATTTCTTAAATTAGTATGATCCAACTGGTAGCGACATCAAATATTGAAAGTATGTTTTCAGCCATAAGTTTAGTGAAACTGACAAAAATGTGGTGACAAATTATTGAACAATTTCTTAGTCACATTTGTGCTATTTTATATATTAATTTTAGTAATTTATACATGTATATTAAATTTTTGTTGTTATGAAATTTTTAAGCTTAGAGTTGTATTATACATGTAGGTAAGCCTTTTCAGTCTACTGGCCAATGCTAAGATAGGCTGGCACATGTGACTATACAACATTGCCGCTTGCAATATGCACCATTATTCTGTATTTGTGGTAGGTTTTAGTTTCTAGTAGAGAGTTTGCTCTATTCTGGTAATTTTCTAAGAGCAACTCTAAGAGAGTTTATACACTGACTTGTTGGAGATATCCGATCAGTCCACCCACGGAGTAACCGAGGTGGTGAATAGATTATATGAAAGCGTGGTACTCTCGAGTCCTATGGTCGACTCTAAAGAACAAGAGCCAAAGTTTATACTGGTTCAGGCCTCCCGGAGGATAATAACCCTACGTCCAGTATTTCGTGGATTATATTATGTCTAAGCTTACAAAGCAATACGCTCAAAAGCTATGAGCCTAAGCAATCGAGATTAGATGCCCCTAGGGGTGCCTCGCCCCCTTTATATAATCAAGGGGTGAGCCCAACAACCTAGGACTCTATCTCGAGTCGGTTCCTAACTATCCGGGGTCACATACCGAACCCGAGTCTAATTTCCTAATTACAAGGATCCTGGTACAAGCATCTCTCTTTATACCAGATATAAAGCTTGATTATCAGATAAGGATCTGATATTCCTTATCGGAATCGAACCCATCTTCATGGGCCATACCAGACTCTAATGTTGGGCTTGGCCTACTCTTGGTCTGGTCTGATAAGCCCATCGTGGGGTACCGGGGGGGTCATATCCCCGATAGTAGCCCTCGAGCTCTTCATAGCTTGGCCAAAATCTTCAGCTAAACAAGCTACGAGGAGCTCATCTTCAATTTTGAATCTTCGTGTCTTGTTGACATTTGGCGAATCTGCAAAAAAACTTTGACTTCGATGTGTAAGGTGCACCCATATGGTGTAGCCCTCGAGTCTCGAGTTAAATAAAACATTTAGCTCGAGGGTCAAAAGATAAGTTGATTGAAGTCCTTGTGGAATGGAGTTGGGATTTCAGTATGAGTTGGGTCTTGAGTACTTGACAGAGAACGACAGTCAGGTATTGACACTAGTCGGGAGCAGGCATGTACTCAGGCAAGGTCAGTCATCGGATGCAGTCATCAGCTTGAGTCCCCGAGTAATCAAGGTCCCGAGCACAACCGAGCCCCTGGGCAACTAAGTCCTCGAGTTCGTGAGCCCCCGAGCGTGCAAGACCTCAAGCGCTTGAGCCCCTAAGCATGTGAGGCCCCGAGCGTGTAAGCCCCCGAGCGTCTAGGAACTCATGTGTCATGAGCTCTGCTGGTTGTCTCTAGAATCAAGACAAAAGGTTGCTTTTTGGTTTGCTCTGGCTGCATTAAATGTGTTGCAGTTGAGGGGATAGGCAAGCATCTTCGCTCTGATTGGTCTAGCCATAGTTTCTAGGCATAGATAGAGAAGCGAAACCGTCCTATCAGCACGACCGGGGCACACGTGGCAACCGAGGCGATGCCGGTTCACAGCGTTCGTGGCTAACATCACGGCAGGGATCACGTAGCTATTTAAGCAGCTCCCCTTCATCTTCCTCCTCACGCCTTCATTTCAAACCCTTGCCTAAGCTCTGCCACAACCATCCATCTCCTTTGTCTTCTTCATCCTCAGCCTCCGCCTCCACTGGCTCCTTATCGTCCATGGCGTCACTGCCGTTGCGTGGTTTGCCATCGGATCGCTCGTCGTCTTTTTCAATTCAAACCCATGGCCTCCACCAGTCTAGTGCGCTCCGCTAAGTGGCAAAAGTCGGTGATGTCACCGGCAAAACTGACAACGCTTGAGGAGGGGCAATTCCTTCTAGCCCAAGCCATCTTAGGCTAGCGAGCGGCGGCGAGAGAGGATTTCTCGATGCTAGAGACCGGTGAAGTGGTGCTCTTTGAGCCCTTCATCCTCAGCGGACTTGGTCTCCCCTCACATTATTTTCTCCGTGGACTCCTCTACCACTACCAAATCTTTCTCATCAACATCAATCCAAACTTTATCCTCTAAATCACGATCTTCGTACACCTATGCGAAGTGTACCTAGGAGTGGATTCTCATTAGAACCTCTTTCGGTATTTTTTTGCCTCCGCCGCATGGCTAGGAGAAGGTAGTCAGTGGCGTGGCACTCCAAATCCATGAAGGAAAGGTGACAGAGTACCTAGAGATACCACTGACCACATTAAACAAGGGTTGGCACATGTTTTAGTTCTATGCCGTGAACCATGCACTAGCCCTCTCCGTTGAGATGGACCAGGGCCGCTTGGCTGAGCAAGACTAGGTCTAGGAGCTGGCGGTGCAGGTGATGTGGCTCCACAACGAGGGGCTGAGAGGGGTCGATGTCGTGGCCAGCTTCCTAGTGTGGCGGACATTTTCACTGAAGGAGCGGGCATCCCCGGCATACGAGGTGTTCAGGCCATGGGACCCAAATGACCCAACGACGAACTGGATGTCCAAGAAGGAGGTCATCAAGCTCCTCTACCAGTTCTTCAACGAGAAGCCTGGCTTCTCGACCAACCTCGGGTTTGCGATGTTCTGCGTCTCGAACCCATGGCCACCGGTAATCTCCTTCTCGATTTGTCAATATTTATTGTTTGTCTTCCTATGGTTTTCGACATTTGCTGGTGCCCGACCACCGACACGGTGTGATGTGGCCTAGCTGTAGGGCAACGTCACATTTTGCTCGCTACTGCCCCTCCCCGAGCATCCGATGGGAGTCGACCCACCGAGATAGCCCATGGCATTCGAGCGACTCCAACCCAGGGTCCCAGAGGCCAAAGAGGAAGGGGAAGGAGGTGGTCAGCCTGAGCAAGTGCTCGAGGCTGACCACCATCGGCAAGAATGGAGCCCCACCCATCAGGACCTGGTGCCTCATGCTGTCTGACTTGGATGAGCTGGATGACAAGGGAAACGTCCCGGTGCCTGATGCGGCACCAGCCCCTGTCATGTCTTTAGTGAAGAGGGTGGCGGTGAAGTGCCTAATCAAGAGCTCCTTCTGCCTAGTGGCCAGGTTGGCTTCATCTCCTTATTTTCTATGCTATTTGTTGACTTCAGTCGTCCTCATCATTTGTTGTTATATGTTGCAGAGTTCCCGGGGGTGTCCAGCCGTCAGCGCTGGTTGCAGCTTCAGCCTCAACGACCATAGTAGCGGCGATCCCACCCGTGAATCTAGTGGTGGTCGAGGATCACGTCTGTGGCAGGATTGTCAGAGATAATGTGGACCCCACCGTCGCCGATCCTACTAGAGATGTTCTAGCAGAACAAGACCAGGTGACCGCAGTGCCATCGGTGGGTGGAGATGCTACAGCAGAATATACTACGGCGTTTGTGGCCAAGGTTGTTGAGCCGGTGGTGGAGGTGACAGTGATGGTGGCAGACGTGTCATCGTCCCAGGTAGCGGTGGTGGTCGTGGCCGAGTCATCGGTGGCCCCGGCCACTCTTCAGGTTATGGCACAACTGCCCGACTAGGTAGGGGCCCTAGTGCCCGAGAGCTTGGAGGGCGTCATCACCTGACTTGCTAACGCCAAGGTGGCAGAGGCCTTGGAGGGTGCTACCCTCGAGGCTATCAGTGCCTAGTTGACTGAGTGGTTGGCGGTGAGCCCCCTACCAAAGCTTTTATTTTCTTTTTCTTTGTCTTTAATCACTTGACTTGTTTTTGTGTTTGTTGTGCAGCGGTTCCTGGTATGGTCGACTGGGAAGTCGAAAGGACTTTGCCAGGCCTGCCAGATGCAAGCAGGAGAGACCTCTAGGGCGGGCCAAGTGGCTACTCTAGAGGTTGAGGTTGAGGTTGACCTCGAGGCAAAGGTAAAGGCCTTGACACGGGAAGGTGTCGAGGCTAGGGCCATGGCGAATGCGTCGACGGTGGCCACCAGCAATGCCTCCGAGATGGCCGAGGAGGCCATGCATCGGGCGGATGCCACTGAGACCACCACGGAGGCCGCGAGGGGGTCAGAAGAGGCCACCCGGACCGCCGAGAGGATGCTGCGAAGCTCCTACGAGATAGCCCAAGAGGCTACGCAGAATGCGGCTGCTGAGCACAGCGGTAAAACTCCTCTATCCTGCCCTCTCTCTTTTTTGAATCCTTCTGACTTGGTGCCGACACTGTCTTCTTTTTCCCTTCTACAGAATACCACACTCGAGCCGAGGCTCGTTTTGAAGAGCTCGAGGCCTAAGTGGCAGCATTGAGGGGGGAGGTCGGCCGAGCCTGCACCATGGTCGATCGCCTCCATCTAATGATGGTGGATGACCCGATGGAACCGAGTGCATTTGACGAGGAGTACTCAGGTCATCTCGAGGGCCTAGAGGTCTAGCTCCGGGCATACGTGGCGGAGGTTGTTCGGAGTGGGGTCGAGCACGCCCTGGTGAACGCCCATGCGCACTACCCTAATATGGACTTCGAGTTGGTCGCGGCCGGGTACCTAGACGGACTGACGCTGGCGGATGCCCTGGCACTTCAACAAGGAGTGGAGAGGCCTGTCACAATCTTGGCCTGGGACCTCCAGCTCTTCCCTACTGATGGAGTTCCGGAGCTACCTCCAGCCCCCGAGGAGTAGCGTAGGTGGCTTCTGTAAAAATAGAATTAGATGGTTAGACTAAGTTTTTTTCTTTGTAAAAAACTTGTCTTGATTATGAATGAATGAAGTCCTTTTATCAAATGAATTTGTTTTTGCACCAAAGTTGTCAGTGTCCCGAGGTAGTTGATATAGCCGTATAGTCCTCAGCGTAGGGATCTAATGCCACATGCACACGTGTCGGGCGTCAGGCATCACAAGTGCTCGGGAACTTTCGAACGACGGATTTTTAGTTAAGTCCTTTACTAAGCTGTGGTCAGGCCTTGAGCCCCTGGTATAGCCATATAGTCCTCGACGTAGGGATCTCAAACAGCGAGCGAAAGTTAAAGCTAAGGACTCGAGCCCCTGAGGATCTTAGTAGTTGGTCATGTACCGAGAGGGGCGCTGCTGCTAGCTCTTTTTCATGCACACGGTTGCTAGCGCCATACCTAGAGCTAATCATAGGGGCACAACCAGCAGGCTAGGCGTATGACACTGTGCATTGAATTATGAGAGGTCGAGCCTTGCTAGTCAGTGATAAAGAGGTTGTATAAAATAATGTTCAGTTTTATTTACTCATGGACTAAGGTACAATAGTACATAGCTGAACAGGAAAAAATTTGGTGTCGGCGAGGCTTGGAATTCTGCAAAAGCGTGTCGCCGAGGTTGGCCTAGAATGGCCTCAGGGCCCGGGTTTAGGCGTCGGTGTTGTCGCCCTCGTGGCCCTGGTCAATCATTCATCTCGTGTTGTGGTGGTCCTTCGACAGGCGGAATTTTTCATGCCAGATTTGTTTCTAGGCCCTTCCGCATTGACATCAAGTGGGTCCAGAGGAGGTGCCCTAGCCTGCTCCTCCTGTTAGTTGTTGCACGGCTACCTGAAGGATCGTACCTACCTTTTGTAGCTTTGGGGTCTGTGGAAGCGTGGCGAGTGTTTGGTGGATGGAGGCGATATTGGCGATGGGGTCTCGAGAGACGTCGTCTTGCCCGAGGATGATCGGGTGACCCTCTGTCTAGGACCAAGACACCTGCCTTCCATGGGAACCCCATTTTTGGCACCTTGTGGACCTGGCTTACCGGCTGGAGCTTGCCTCGAATGCCGTGGGACTTTCATCAATCACTTCGGAGCGCGGTCGAGTCTGTCGTCCGGCTAGGCATCCCCCGACATGCTCGGGAAACTCTTCTCAAGATGGGGGAGAGGAGGACTTGGTCAGTGCACGCTCTCCTATTCCTAGGCCAGTCGCCCGGTTATGTGCCGGAGGACATGGTTGGCCACGTGCCCAGCAATCTGGTCCGTGACCATATCCATAACACAATTGGCCAGGCCCTCTACAACTCAGTCTACTTTGGGGGTGGTGAAGGGGTCTATCGCCCATAGTGGAGATCTTGTTGTCCTTGCGTTGGAGAGGTGTCGACGAGAACCAGCTTCCCGGTCGAGTCAGCGATGTAGGTGACGTCGCTGAGGACGAACGAGGTTCTTGGTTTGACGGAGAGACGATGAGGAGTTGCCATGGAACTCGGGTGAGAGAAACCGTGATCCCCTATCTGGCGTGCCAACTGTCGAGGGATATCTGATCAGTCCACCCATGGGGGTACCCGAGGTGGTGAATAGATTATAGGGAAGCATGGCACTCTCGAGTCCTATGGTCGACTCTAAAAACAAGAGCTAAAGTTTATACTGTTTCGGGCCTCTTAGAGGATAATAACCATATATCCAGTGTTTTATGAATTATATTGTGTCTAAGCTTACAAAGCAATGTGCTCGAAAGCTATGAGCCTAAGCAATCGAGATTAGGTGCCTCTAGGGTGCCTTGCCCCCTTTATATAATCAAGGGGCGAGCCCAACAACCCAGAACTCTATCCCAAATTAGTTCCCAGCTATCCAGGACCACATACCAAACTCAGGTCTTATTTTCTAATTACAAGAATTCTAGTACAAGTATATCTCTTCATACCAGATATAAAGCTCGGTCACTAGATAAGGATATGATATTCTTTATCAGAATTGAACCCCTCTTCATGCGCCATACCGGACTCTAATGCTAGGCTTGGCTGCTCTCGGTCCGGACTGATAAGCCCATCGTAGGGTACCCGGGGGTCATATCCCCGACATGACCCGCTATAACCTCGTATAAGGAACCATCCTAACTCTATTTCTCTTTAAATTTCAATCGATCCACAACAATATTTTTATAATCTTAATTCCTGTTTTTTTTAAATATGCCACATATACAAAATAGAACCACACACTACCTACTTTCTATGACGTCTAGGCGACCATGTCGCATAGCCACCCTATCGCCGCCCAGCGTCCAGGCAACCATGCCCTCGTCGCCTAGCCGGTTGCATTGTTGCCGCTCAGCCTCCCTTGCATCGCTGCCTAGACACCTGGCCACCTTTGTGTCGTCACCTAGATTTAAGGAAGAAAGCGTTGTCACGAGAAAAGAAAAAATGAAACATGCACAAAATAGAACGCGCCAACAAATTTAGGGAGAAGAAAATATTCCTACTTTTGAGAGAAAAGATATATGATGTAGAGAATAATTTAAGATAGGAAATTGTTTAATAATACTGTTAGAGTATGATTTTTCTTTAAAACACCTAAATTTAAATTTGGGATACTTGAATAGGGAGAATGTTGAAGTTGCTCTACGATCCCCTATTTTATTTGTAGGAAAATAAACTTGTCGTAGTGATCAGCTCTATTTTCTCGTGAAAATACATCCAATTCCAAGAATTCTGAAATGGCTCGTAAAAAGATGTTCTAAACTGATTTCGGAATTTGACTCTTCACAGGCGTTGTGTTGTGTGACGAGCGCGAGCAGACTTTTCAGTAACCATGGGAGTTCCCAGGCGCAGAGGCCAGAGCGGCGTTCATCATTCTGCAGCAGTTCATCATTTCAAGAATCACTGTTCAGTATTAGCCACTGGCTGCTCAGAGCCTGGGACCTCATGCTGAAATCTGAAGTCAAGGACAGCAAAGATGATTCATTTAAACTTGTGTTTGTTTTGCTAATTAAGCTCTGGTTGCTTTGCTGATGTTCTCTCCAAGCCTGAAGAATCTGTTCCGCACTGAAGATTTGGTATCTTCAGTTTTCAGATTAGGAGTGCAAACTTCACTTTGCAAGGCACTGATTATCTGCACAAAAGAAACTTCGCATTATTTGTGAAGAATCTAATAATTATGGAAAAGGGGTACCTAAAAGAAAGACACTTTATATGCAAACAAGTTTGTAGCCGGAATGCAAGCCAAACACGCCTGCAGAAATACAATTTATTCAGGTGCAACTATATTCTTTGATTCTGGCTGATAGACGATAAAGCCACAAAATTTTCATTATTCATGGAACATCCATGGCTGATGGCTCAATCATAGAGATGGTAATCTGATCAACTAACTAACTCATAATACAAGCATGCACGCTTGGTCAAATTACTATTCAATTTTGTTTCTTGTCAAATAGTTGTGAACTCTTTCACGCACACAGTTGTATCGGCCAATTGCTCGTTCCAGTGGACCTCCCAAAAATCCCTTTGCCTAAATTAATCAAAGCAATAGAATGGCCGTGCACAATCCATACTTAATTGCAAACAACTACATCCGTTTCATATTATATACCGTTTGATTTTTTTTAAAGTTAAAGTTCTTCAACTCTAACCAAATTTAAATAAAAACATATTAACATCTATAATATCAAACAAACACAATATTAAAACATGTTTTATGATTGATTTAATGAAACTAATTTGATGTTGTAATTGTTGATATATTTTTTATAAAATTAGTAAAAGTTTAACATGTAACAGAGAGAGTAATTAATATTTGTGACCCACCTAATAACCCACTCCCTGTATATAAAGTGCCCAGAGGCATAAAGATGATGACAGTGATGTGAGAGTTGAGACAACAAAACCCTGAAATTAGGGAAGACAATAACGTGTCCAACCACTAGGTTTTGTGCCTAGGCGACACTGAAGTGACCCCATGCATCAGCATCAGCTTGAAAACACCACACTGTAATCTAATCTAACACATTTGCTGTTGTCTTGAAATCACAGTGAGTGAGTTTTCAATGCTCACATGAGAAAGGGCAGGCAGAGATATGGATGCGACCCTTCTTGTGCTTCGAAGAGCACGACAATTTGATCTTTTTG
>KE372243.1:608144-624439 GCA_000418225.1 Zizania latifolia
GGGAGGAGATGGGCTGGCCGAAGGCTGGCCCAACAAGAGGGATTCGGATTTTTATTTTAAAAATTGATTTTTCATTTCTTTTTCTTTTAAAAGAGGTCCAAAAATTCTGAAAAATACATTTTTGACTTAGGAAAATTCCTGAAATTTTTTTGAAAAATTCTTTACATTTTTAGAGACTTTTGCAAAAATTTTGAGCAACATTTTATTTGAAAAATCTTCTTTCTCAAATTTTAATACTCAAAATTCCTTTCTTTTCTTTAAGAAAAATTCTATTTACTAAAAATTATTTCCCTTTTATTTTATTCACAGCTTTTAATACTTTTATATTTTGAAAATTTTAGGCTGTGACAAACCTACCCCCTTAAACAGAATCTCGACCTCGAGATTCGGAGATGCTAGGAAAAAGATACGGGTGGTTGGCTCTCAATTCATCTTCACGCTCCCAAGTAGCTTCCTCCTCCAAATGATTGCTCTACTGAACCTTACAAAACTTTATAACTTTATTCCGGGTTCTTCTCTCGCTGACTTCTAGAATATGAACAGGCTTCTCCACGTATGTCAAATCTTCTTAAAGTTCTATCTGCTCAACATCTGCTACTTCAAAGGGGACTCGCAGACACTTCTTCAACTGGGACACATCGAACATATTATGAATATCTACCATAGATGGTGGTAACTCTAACTCATAGGTGACTTCACCTCTTCGATTGATTATGCGATATGGTCTCACAAAACGTGGCACCAACTTTCCCTTGGTCTAGAAACGATGAACTCCATGAAAAGGGGTAACTCTGAGGTATACAAAATCTCCTTTTTCAAAACTGAGATCTCGACGATAGTTGTCGGCATAACTCTTCTGCCTAGATTAAGCAACCTTCAAACGATCTTGAATAATCTTGACTTTGCTTTTAGCTTCCTTCATAATATCGGTGCCAAAGACTTGCTTCTCACCTACTTGATCCCAAAACAACGGTGTTCTACATTTTCTCCCATACACGGCTTCAAACAGAGACATCTGAAGACTAGCTTGATAACTGTTATTATAAGAGAACTTGGCGTAAGGCAAGTTCTTATCCCATGGTCCTCCAAAATCTAGAGCACGGGCTCTCAACATATCTTCTAGAATTCGATTCACTCTTTCTGTCTGGCCATCAGTCTAGGGATGATAGGTTGTACTAAAATTCAGACGGGTACCTAATTCTTCCTGCAACTTCTTTCAAAATATAGAAGTAAACTGACTTCCTCTATTTGACACTATCCTTTTAGGAACTTTATGCAAACAAACAATCCTAGCCATATATAGTTTCACCAATTGACTATCGCGATATGTTGTCTTGACTGGTATAAAATGAGCTACTTTCGTTAAGCGATCAACAATAATCCAAATAGAATCATACATTGAGGTTGTTCTTGGCAATTCGGTTATAAAATCTATTATGATTTCTTCCCATTTCCATTCAGGCACTCGCAAAGACTGAAGTAAACCTACGGGTCTCTAATGTTCTGCTTTTACTCTCTGGCATATGTCACATAGGGCTACATACTCTGCTATCTCACGGCGCATACTAAGCCACCAAAACTTTTCCCGAAGATCTTGATACATCTTTGTACTCCTAGGATGAATAGAGTACTGGGTCTCGTGGGCTTCACGAAGTATGAGATCCTTCAACTCCTTCTTATCAAGTACACAGATATGACTTCTATGTCATAGGGTACGTTGCTCATCCTCAACGAACTCACAAGCTTTTTCTTTCTTCATGTCTTTCTTGGTCTTCAGAACATAAGGATCATCCACTTAAACCTTATGAATCTGATCCAACAGCGAAGGCTGGGCTTCCAAGGTTGCTAGAAAACCACTTGGAACAACACTTAAACTTAACTTTTCAAGCTCTTGCAGTAATTTCAAACATACTTCCTCAACTAAAATAGCATTCCCATAAGTCTTGTGACTAAGAGCATTTGCTACCACATTAGCTTTACCAGGGTGATACTGAATACTGACATCATAATCCTTGACTAACTCGAGCCATCTTCTTTAACAAAGGTTTAAATCCGACTGAGTGAAGATATACTTCAAACTTTTATGGTCTATAAATACTTCTATATAGTTACCGATGACATAATGACACCAAATCTTTAGAGCATGAACCACTGAAGCCATCTCTAAATCATGGGTCAGATAATTCAACTCATGAGGTCTTAATTACCGAGAAGCATAGACAATTACTTTACCTTCTTGCATCAACACATATCTTAAACCTTGACGAGATGCATCACAATATACATGGAAATCTCCTTTAGGATCTCACAGAATTAGCACTGGTGCTGATACCAATCTTTTTTTCAATTCTATAAAGCTTTCCTCACACTCGGTGTGGCCACTTGCTCGATGGGGCATGAATTTAATCGGAGCATTTTCGTGAGCAAAAGCGAATTTAAAGTTCGTAGTGGTGGCAGTCGAGTATTTTTTAAAGTGGGTCGAGGCCGAAGCTCTTACACCAATAACTTCGAAGAATATCCAGAAGTTCTTTTGGCAAAATATAATTTGCCGCTTCGGAGTGTCTAGGTAGCTAACGATCGATAACGGCACTCAGTTTGATGTGAAGCCATTTAAAGAATTCTGCGAAGACCTCGACATTGAGCTATGCTTCATAGCAGTAAGACACCCACAATTCAACGGAGCAGTTCGAGCGAGCCAACGGTAATATTTTGTCGGGGCTCAATCATCGGATCGTGAGGCTCACCAAGGGGCTTTGGGTTGAAGAATTATCGAAGATCTTGTGGTCTATTCGAACTACCTAAGCCCGCTCTACTAGCTTCACCCCATTCCGACTCCTGTTCGGAGATGAGGCTATGACACCAACAGAATTGAAGGGGGTCACTCCGCACTCAGCTTCCAGAGGATAGCACAGAAAGAGAGGCCTCTTTAGATCTTCGAGGAGAAACAAGGCTAAGGGCTATCGCCAATTTAATGAAGTATCAAGACTAAACGAAGGCCTGGTACAATCCAAAGGTGAAGCCCAACATCATCCAACCAGGTCACTTGGTCCTACGAAGTGTGCTCGCACCAAGAAAATTGGGCAACAAATGGGAAGCCCTATTCATTGTACTCTGATCAAACCGTCCAGGCTCCTTCAGGCTATCTACCCTCGAAGGTGAAGAGCTCAAGCACACCTGGCATGCAGAGCACCTCCGATGATACTATGCATAGCATCACGCACCGCGGCTGTGTAAATCTACCTTTCCTTCGAATAAAGGCCTCGCAGAGGCAAGCTTCGTTATAAGGTAATTTACATCCCTCCAGGGAAGACGGTTCGCATTTGCCTCAAGCCTTGAACCTATTAGACTGACGATGGACGCATCGTCATGATAATATGGCCTCGGTGGTTTGGAGCAATGCGTAGTCATTTCCACTATCCGAAGCCATAGGCTTGGCGCGAGACAAATAAAGTCTAACATACCTATGAGTGCACCGCACTCGAGAGTAAGGCTAACGGCACTGACTTTAGGTACCCTAGTGGACCTTTAAAAAATATGTGTGACCAGCTCCACCATTATCACTTCACAGAGCCCTGGGTCTGAAGTGGTAAAAACAAGGGACTCCGAGTGAACTACTCTACGCATACCCTAGGGTCCCAAGCGACCAAATATACGAAGCCTAGCTTCAGAAATCAGCGCACTCCACATATACGATGATGCATAGGAGCAATGCATGAACGGTACTTGCAGCACGCACCCGCAAGCGCGTACACACAACGAGCAAGGGGGGAGCGATATGCACGTATACATTCGGAGTACGCTTCAATAAGATAAAAGATAAAAACTGAATACACTCCAATGTAAGCCTTTATTCACGTATGGTTCGAATCACAAATATGAAGTACCACATCGAGTACACTTTGGCTACATGCCATTATTTACATACAACTCAGTTACAAGCACGAAGCAATACTTCGAATATAATACGAATGAATTATGAAAAAGCATTATCTAAGCCAAGGAGGAATCGTAAACCCCTCCGACCCCATTGATTCAGAGGAGGCTGACTCCAAGAACTTCCTCTAGGTTCCTGACCCCGCTGGTTCAAAGGAAGTTGTTTTCTAGTCTTCGAACGCTATTTCCATTTTGAAGCTCTTAGGACCTTCCTTTCCTCTTGAAGCTCCGCCCACGAACGGAGTTCGGACTGATTTGGCTCGAAGGCCAAAAAATGGAGCTCCTCACTATCCCAATCAACCAAGTCTGGTGAGGAGGATGGAGATCAAGGAGGCTCTGACTTTATCGCAGCCAGCAGCTCATTGGCTACTTCGAGCACTATTCTATCTAAATGGTCATGAGGAAGTCTAAAACGAGCACGCCCCTTGACCCTAGTGGTCTCAAAAACTACCCATTGATGATGAAGTTCTTCGGTGACCTCGAGTATTTGGACCTCGACATTAGGATTCACAACAGAGTCCTAGAAAATTCCAAAAGTATTCCTTTCATTAATAAATAGGCTCGAGCTACACCAAAAATTAAATGAGAGGTCCTAAGAATTACACCTTTGAAGGAGCGACCGGAGGGTCGTCGGAAGGTTTCAAGGGCGAAGCCGCATGTTAAGCGCAGTGGCGTCGGGCTTCATTCATCATATCCTACGTAGCTTGTCGTCCTTGCCCTTTCCATGCTCCATAAAGTGACCTCCACGCCGTGGAAACTTCTGAAGTAGGCGCCAGCAGTCAAGCTCCACCAAAGTTGGCAGCTGCGGCCTCTGTCGCCGCCTGAAGATGGTCACAACCCACATCCTGAAGAAGATGGAGGACGCCCTGGGCTACGACTCTCCCGGAGACCTCACCGAAGGTCACCATGCTGGCTTCAGCCATCTGAGCCGCAGCAAAAAGGTAGTTCAACCGGCGCATCAAGGGTTCAGCTGATGTAAACGTCGACGCATGACAGATCGTCCCAAAGCGAGATAACATCTCGCTAAGCATGCCAATGGTCTCGTCTGTTACCTTGATATCATCGGCTCGCGCTACCCTTAGCTCGGCTTCCAAAGTTGCCAAGGCTGCCTTCGATTCATGGAGCTCTGATGCTTCGATCTCTAGGGCCGCCTTCATCATTCGGAGTTGTTGTACTTTGGCCTCTAGTGCGGTCTTGGCCACTCAAAGGTCCTAGGAAGCGGCCTCCAACGCCGCCTTTGCCTCTTGCTCGCGGCAGAGGCTATCTTCTAGACTTGCTGCCTTCTCTGCCTCCGAAGGCCGTCCTTGGAGGACCTCTGATTCACGTTCATTAAGACGCTCTCATCGGTTGAAGGCGTTCACAGTCCCCTGAGCCAAAATAAGCACCTATTGGGAATGGCAAAGTAAAATATAAGTACAAAATGAAATGATAAGCCTAGAGTGAAACACAGAGAAAAGAAAGGAAGTCCTTTACCTGATAAAGGGCCTCCTCTTGGTCCGCTGCGAGGTTGGCATGATTATGCCACCCTACTTTGGCCACTAGGTCACTTCGGTCAAGGCTCCGGTTAGCCTGAACCAAGGGCTCCAACAATGCCCCGATACGGGCCTTCAGGGTGATAAAGGGCTGGAGCAGAGGAACTCTCTCTAGAATCCTTGCCGACTGGCTTTGTGCCAAGGTGTCAGTGGGCCCCTTACCCTTTCGAGGGCTGCATAGGGTGCCTTGATCAGACACCTCTTCGATGTCGATGTCCTCGTCACCAGTTGTTTTGACTTTGGCCTCGATGTCCATGGCGTCCTCATCACCGTTTGTGCCATCATCGGCATCATATCACCGCCACCAATATCGACATCATCGACATAAAGGTCCTCTGAGTCGGTCGCCAAGACATGCCCTGAGTTAAACAAAGAGCATGCATTCAGGAATTTAAAAATGGGCCCTTCTAGATCAGTTCCATCTGAAGGCCTACCTCCGACAGGTTCTGGAGGCGATAGTGATAAGCTCTGCCCCATTTCGAACATCTAGAGGAAGTCATCCTCCGAATCAATAGGAGACCCTGTCGGTGCCGAGGCCCCAGGAAGCTAGGCGCCAAGGCTTGGGGTTGCCATAATCATGGTAATGGTGTCTGGCTCCACCAAGGCTGGCGGTGGCAAAGCCGGAGTGGTGATGGAGGTCGGAGGTCGGTGAGCTAAGGGGCTCTAAGGTGCGGAGTCCCTTCATTTGGGCGATGGCTTCAGAGGCTCCGAAAGGTCTTCGTCCACTTTCCTCTTTTTAGAGGCCGTTGCAGCGACGATCGGGTTAGGTAGAGCGGAGGGAGCGACCTTGAGTTCGGCCCATATACGGTTAAACCGCTCCCATGACCCGACGAGCTCGATACGTTTTTTCTTCTTACTTGATGTTGGGGACCCTACGACGTGCTCGGCTGCCCTGGCTGCTTGATCCGGAGTTAGCTTCACCCTCACAACTACAAGCACAATATGAGATGCGAAGGCAAGAATATCAGATAGGGACTCGATGTTTGAAGTTGGTTACCTATGGTCTCCTGTGGGATCTCTTTTGGCTCCCCTTGCTTGGACTCTGGAATTCCATGGGTCATTGGGTCTTCAGAGGGGCTATTCGGAGTAAAATAAACTCCTCTACCAAATCCCTCATGCTCATTCGGTGGGCAACGATCTTCAGAAGTTGAACCGTGACTTGATCGTGGGCTCATCGATTGATACTTCCACTTCTCGGCGGTACAGAATACCTTGGTTGGAGGAGTGGAGTGGGGAGTCCGCTCTCACGGAGGCATAAAACCACCAGCGGGTCCACTTTGAATACCATCATTTGTTGATCGTCTTCGCTGGAAAACTGTTCTAGAACTTCGTGCGAAGCTGAAAATTAACGCTCCCGAAAGCAAGGAGCCTAGTCACACCATCCTCTCTCGGCCGCCTCTTGGGCTGGTAGCCGGCTTCGTGCAGCGCGGCGAAAAAGTCATCATGACCTTCACATCTCTCTGCTCTCATGGCCCACTCGAAGATGGTCAAGCGAGCTATGGTGTTCGGAGATAATTGCGGGAGCTCGACGTTGAATAAATGAAGCACCTTCGTGAGCAAATATAAAGCCGACAGGCCAAGGCCTGCCTTGAAGAATGCTTCGAACACCACCACCTCGTCAGCCGCTGGCTCCTGGAATCAACTCGTCCTCTAGAATTCAGGTGACCACGGATGATTGGAGCTTTCTGTGGTGAACTGTAGTCATAGATTCTTCTATGCATGTTGATTTCTCTAGGATGAACGTTTGCTCCGTGTATTTGTCTGATGGGGGCCTAAGGTCCCAAGGTCCGTAAGACCTCAGGGCGCTGGGTCCCCCTTTGACGCTACTGTCGCCGCTGTCTAAACCAAAAGAAGCTTGGGGTTACCTATAGCCTCAAGGCTGTGACCTTTCGATGCCTTCTTCATCATGGTCAAAGAACTAGAAGGTAGGCGGAGAAAGAAGAAGAAAGGGGCCATGGGGCTCCAGAACCAGTAGGCAGAAGCTAAGCAAGATGTGAGTAAAGGGTGCGATTTATCGTGGGCGTAAAATGAGCACGGCGATGGAAGATGGCCTTATATAGGCCGCGAGTCTTGCCAGGCATGCCTTCTGGCACAGTCGATTTTCACCCTCCGTGTTTTACTCACCGTCACTGACGTGTGGGGTCAAGGTAAAAGATACCAGCAGAGGCCAAGCGAGGAGCCACAACGACGCTTCGACTTCAGAGTTTCGCCATCACATTCGGGCGACGGTTGGTTCTCCGAGGAGCGCCCCATCGTTTTAGCCTTCATTTACTCCTCGATTAGCGCACCAAGGCGATGTTTGGGAGCCAACCGACCCATGCAGAGGTTTATGAATTTGAAGCATGACAGTCTACAAGGGACGCACAACACCCCTTCTAAAAGATAGATTCGAAGTGCCATGTGCGAAGGGCTACTGTTGGGGGAAATAATCCCATCATGCTTATGATTAAAGTATTTTGCCCCTAAGAGTACCTTCGGAGCAGGGTGTAAAGTCCATGAGGCTTCGTGGATCGAAGGCTTACGAAGGAAGCATTTTTAGAGGCCTACGCTGGCTTGAAGGCCTCCGAAGGGCTACCTCGCTTCGGATGGCGTTCCTAATCTAGGGGCCGCCGCCATCTCCAACGGGACATCTGCTTTTCGAGGCGTTCACACAGAAGTTTACTAAGTTACCTCTATGGGGGTTGTAAATAGAGGGCAATTTAGTATTACCCTATTATTTTTTGCCTATAAATATCTGTCCTTTCTGCAGTAAAGGGGATCGAATGTTATAATCTAAATTAATACTATTCACTGGACGTAAGGCTGTTATCCATTTAGAGGCTTAAACTAGAACAATACCACCTCATTAATTCTGAAGCCCTTCGAGGCTAAACAAACCTATTAGTGTATTCTATTATGCCAACATTAATGTATTTTGATTTTTTTTAGAAAATGAAGTATTTAGGAAACTGATAGACGCATAAACCCTAAGGTGATTTGGGTCCTTGTTGATTTTGAGTTGACATGTGCGTTGGATCGAGATCTGGCGGCTGCTATTTGCTTCGTGCATTGCTTTCTCCTGACCACCGCCTCGGCCGCGCCGCCGACCTGCCGCCGTTTCTCCCCGCGCGACGAAGCCGCCAATTCCCCCGCGCCCCCACCTGGCCGCCGCCGTCGAGAATCCCAGCCTTCGCCTCCTTCATATTCCCCATCCTTGCCCTCCAGTTCGCACCGCGGGCGTCTTATACGACGTCCACTCCCCCCCGGGCACCCCCTATCTATCTCTCCTCGAGCAGCCTCTTCCCCGTGTTGGCCTTGCGATGTCGCCAACAGCCGGAGAACTCGCCGGAGCTCGCAGCGAGGGCGGAGGAGTGGACGTGGGCAGGGTCTTCATAGGCGCTGGCTGCAACCGCGTGGTGAACAACGTCTGCTGGGGACACAGCGGCCTCGTCGCCTTCGGCGCCCAGAACGCCGTCGCCCTCTTTTCCCCTTTGGTCCGCCACTCCGCCGCCGTCTCGTTTGCTTCTCTCTCCCTCTAGTTCTTACTTTCTTAGTACCTGATTTATCTGTCGATTTAACCCATTTGACTATGTGCGAGCAGAGAGGTGAGATTGTATCGACGCTTCCAGGGCACAAGGCAACGGTGAACTGCACCCTGTGGCTTCCCACGAAGAAGGATGCGCTCCAAGGTACGCCCTTTTGTACCTCTGTTCTTATATTTCCTTGTCTTCATATCTCGATACTAGAGTAATTTTACTTTAGTTTTGGATAATAAGTCTGAAATAACTCCTTTGATATCATTCGTGTTATTATGCTGACCTTTATTTTGTGGCAAAAGTTTTGATTGTATTTCTCCATCGTGTTAGTGTGATATGTTTACTGAAATGTATGCCAAGGAGCTGCCTCGTTGAATACTCTTAGGTGATAAGCTATACGTATTTTAGATTACTTTAGACTTTAGGTCGAAGAGACAATTGTTCTGATTCTGATCTATGAGTTGTTCGCTGCTATTCTTTGTTATTTGCAGTTCGCTGCAGAGAGAGACACTATCTATTATCAGGAAGTGCTGATGGCATTATCATGGCATGGAAAATTGATTCTGGAAAAGGAAAGGTTAATTCTTCTGTCTTCACCTTTTTCTGTAATTCTATTCATGGTTTTTGCTGCAGTATCCTGGCACTGTAATCAGTTGTGCATTGTACTTGCTGGGAAACGTTTCTATGCTAAATTGAGAGTTGACTCAAGTTGTTAAAGATTTTTTTTTCTTCTATCTGCATTGCAGTGGTCTCATGAATTGCAATTGCCTGGGATGCACAAGAAAGGGATCACCTGTCTTGCTGGAAGGATGGTGTCAGATACTGTTTCAATTTTTGCCTCCACCTCCTCAGATGGGACTGTGGTCATTTGGAAAATGGAAGATGGGCCAGCTTCTGTTTGTAAGATAACAGACATAAATTGTAGTTAGCGCCTAATTCTATTGTTGTATTTGGAACAAAGCCATATTGATTTTAGCTGGTATCTAAAGTAAGCTATATTAATTAAGCTATAATTCTGATGACTGCTTGATTAAGCTATAATTCTGATAACTGCTTGATTTTTGATCTTAAAGCTTAAGGATATGTTTACTGCTGCCCCACTGATGTAATTTGCTTCCATATGTGCAGGCAGCTGCAAAGTGTCTTGCTTGCATTCTCTATCCATTGGTCTGAAACCAATGGTTTCACTTTCATTAGCAGTCTTGCCTGGGCCGGGAGGCCATCTCATTTTGGCAATGGGAGGTTTAGACCACAAGGTCCACATTTATTGCGGGGATCAGTCAGGCAAGGTATGCAACTTGATGCTTTTAGTACTCTTTTTGCTATTCATTCTTGCATTCCTCATTAGTAGGAATTTCTCGATATGCAGTTCATTAAAGCCTGTGAGCTTAAAGGTCATTCTGATTGGATTAGAAGTTTAGACTTCTCTTTACCTGTGGTGATGGACAGTGAGGAGCACAGTCTTTTCCTTGTTAGTTCATCTCAGGACAGAACCATTCGGATTTGGAAAATGACTTCAAATGCTGTTTCTTTTGGTAACGTGGCATCAAGGAAGGAAGATCTTGGGATGATATCCTATATTGAAGGCCCTTTATTTGTGTCTGGTAATACACATTATCAAGTTTCATTGGAGTCCCTTCTTGTCGGTCATGAGGATTGGGTATATTCCGTAGAGTGGCAGCCTCCTGCACTATTATCTGGTGATGAAGCTCATCAGCCAATGAGCATATTATCTGCATCCATGGACAAGATGATGATGATATGGAAACCAGAGAAAAATACTGGTCTTTGGATAAATTCAGTGACTGTTGGTGAGTTAAGTCACTCAGCACTTGGATTCTATGGTGGCCATTGGGAGCCTGAGGGCAAATCCATTCTTGCACATGGCTATGGTGGATCCTTTCATATGTGGAGGGATGTTGGATTGGGTTCTGAAAACTGGCAGCCTCAGATAGTACCATCTGGTCATTTTGCACCTGTATCTGACTTAACATGGTCAAGACGTGGAGAATATTTGTTATCAGTCAGCCATGATCAGGCAAGTTCTCAGAGCAGATTTAATCCAAACTAATAGAATGTACATATTCTGTTGGTTGTCATTGTCTTACCGCTTGCTAATCCTCTTTTGTATCAACACTAAATATGCAGACAACACGCATATTTGCTCCTTGGAGAAGCCAAGTTAGCCCAGGGGACGTGGCTTGTTGGCGTGAAATCGCTCGTCCACAAATTCATGGGCATGATATTAACTGTGTAGCATTCATTCAGGGTACCGGGAACCACCGGTTCGTTAGTGGTGCTGATGAAAAGGTCTCTAGAGTCTTTGAAGCTCCTTTATCATTTTTGAAGACTCTACAGCATGCAACTTTGTTGAAACCTGACAACTCTGAAGATTTTGATGATGTGCAAATCCTTGGAGCAAATATGTCCGCTCTTGGACTTTCACAGAAACCTATATACACACATGGTCAGCAATCATCATTCCCTCTTCACAAATATATCACATTCCTTTGTTTGGCATTTGTATCAGTACAGGATTTTATTTTTCTGAGTTCTTCATTTGATTGGTAGTTATTCTGTTGATGGTTGTATTCAGGAGTGAAGGAAACCCCAAGCAGTATTTCTAATGATGGCCCAGATTCCATAGAGACCATTCCTGATGCAGTGCCAACTGTGTTCACTGAGCCTCCTGTAGAGGACCAACTAGCCTGGAATACCCTATGGCCTGAAACTCACAAACTATATGGCCATGGAAACGAACTCTTCTCCATCTGCTGTGATCATGAAGGGAAGCTTATTGCATCATCTTGCAAGGTATTAGTTGGAGCATGCTTATTTCTGGGTATCCCTGAAATATTTCATTTCGCACTGCCACAGGACTGCAGGAGCGATGCATCCTTGTCTGGCAATAGTGCATTTCTCAATTTGCCCATATGTGGTGTAGTGACATTAATTGATGTAGTTTATGCTTATGGTTTGGCTTGACGAATCTGATGAGACTTCCTGGCAGGCTCAATCAGCGCCAGTTGCTGAGATCTGGCTGTGGGAGGTTGGAACATGGAAGGCGGTTGGCCGCTTGCAGTCTCACAACCTGACAGTTACACAGATGGAGTTTTCTCGTGACAGTGCTTTTCTTTTGAGCGTGTCTAGGGATCGTCATTTGTTGGTCTTCTCAATCAGGAAAACAGGTAAGGACTTCTTCCTATGACCTTGTAGTTTCAACAAATTTGTTGCCTTTTTAAAAATACGGTGTTATAAGTGCAGCTATTTCTTTTGCTTTAACTGCTGCTATTTGTTTGTTGTGTAATTCATTGTTATCATTCCACTTGTGTAACTTTAGATGATGGAGCAGAGCATCATCTTATCGCAAAGCTTGAAGCACACAAAAGAATTATATGGGCATGTTCGTGGAACCCCTTCAGCCATGAATTTGCAACTGGATCAAGGGACAAAACTGTGAAGATATGGGGTGTTCAAGATTCATCTTCTGTCAAGCTGCTTGCAACGTTGCCCCAGTTACGTGACAGTGTCACAGCATTGGCCTGGACGGGCCGTGACCGTGCTCGTAATGCTGGTCTTCTTGCTATTGGCATGGACAATGGAATGATGGAGCTCTGGAACGTTTCAGAGGGGAGAGCTTCCACAGACAGTAGTAGTTCAGGTTCATCTCCGCTCAGCGTTGCATGCATGCTCCGTTTTGATCCTCTGCTGTGTCATGTGTCAACTGTGCACCGTTTACGGTGGCAGAAATCTGACTCGTCCGATGAGAAATCAGCTCTACAACTGGCTTCTTGTGGAGCTGATCATTGTGTAAGGGTGTTTGAGGTCCGTGACGTTTGAGATATTTAGGCTTAGACATCTGGATTTCATGGCCAAACTGTTATGTGATCGGCAGTTTTTGCGTTGCAGTTATCTTCACAGACGTGTTGTAGTAAAAACTCCTTTTTACACGCAAATATTGCTATAAAAAAACATCTCTGTTCATTTGCAATTGTGACATTAGTTTCCTTGAAAGACATGTAGCATTGGTTGACTGATAAATAATGCAGGTTATTTGCCTTTGACTACAATTTGGTTTAGCTAGCTTTAACATTGATACACTGTCGAGCAATTTGTGCACCCAGAACCCTATGTCATCTCAATGTGCAACGATCCAACAACCGGATAGAATTCCCTGTGTTTCAACACAAGCAATTGAGTTGTCTACACAATTACATTCAACTATGTTCAGGTTGCTACATCCTTAGATTCTCTGCTGCCTGAAGCATCCAAGCTCCAGCAGCAACTGAGTTGTGTACACAATTACATTCAACTATGTTCAGGTTGCTACATCCTTAGATTCTCTGCTGCTTGAAGCTTCCAAGCTCCAGCAGCAACTGAGCAAGCAAGAAGCATCCATATCCAGTCTCTCAAAAATCAAATCCACATCACTATGCTTTGTTTTGCTTTGCCTTGCCCCAATTTCATGGTCAAAACACTCAAGATTTTGATACATGACAACAAAAGGAAGAAATAGATATCTCTGAATCCCTAAAAAATAAGTCACCTTGTACTGCATCTCCTAGCAACAAGAACTCCACAGGGAGGAGCAGTGAGCTCAAGGTCACAGAGTGCAGACATCCAGTAGGTGTAGTGCCAAAACCAGATGCTTGCCTGCACCTTGAACTTGCCCCTGACGGTGTACGCCACTCTGTTGCTCTTCATCTGGTTCAGCATCTCCACGGCCAAGTCCGGCGGCAGCATCACCTGGCTGGACACCATGCGGACGTCGACAATCCGGGACTGGCCCCGCCGCTGCGCGAATGGCGGCAGCGCCTGAGCTGCCATCAGCCTGCCTCGGAAGAAGAGCTCGACGGCCGCCGACCGGAACACCACGTCAATCTTCTGGTTGGGGTTGGAGACGTTGGCGACGAGCGTCATGTCGCCGTTGACGTAGGGCGGCGAGCCGACGTACACGGCGTTGAGCGTGGCGCTCGCGGCGTCGAACGACGGCGCCCTGGGCTTCACCACCAGGAACACGATCAGGATCACCACGCCGGCGATGATCAGGAGGATGCTGAAGGCGAAGCAGAAGATGGCGGCGCACCACATCGCTGGCGTCGTCCGGTGCCGCGGCTGCAGGATCAGCTTCGGCGGCTCCGGCTCCGGCGGCTGCGGCAGCGACGCCGGGTGTTGCTTCATGTTGATGAGCTTGGCTATGATGGTTCTTGGAGACTGGAGGTGGTAAGGAGTCGCCATTTATCCGAGCAGCAGCAGCAAGATCCACCACCAAGAAGACGAGAAAAAGATCAATCAGCTCACACCAAAATTGCAACAATTGCCGGTTTACTTGGGAAAGCAAAAGCTAGACGAGAGCAAGAACAAGAACAAGGGAATGGAGTAATGGATTTAAAAGGAAGCTAGCTGGGCTGAGCTTATGGGGATCCAAATTAAAGAGGGAGAAAAAGGAGAAGCTTTTGAAAATTGGGGTGGCATGGGGCCATTGCCTTGTGCCTCGCCATTGAAAATTCGAAGATTGCTGCTTCGAGTGAAGGTGTGAAGTGGGGGTGTGGCTGCCTGCAATTGATAGAACCTACTTTTTCTCACAAAAGCATATTTCTTGAGCTGGGCAAGGATGAACTTTAATTATTTGTCGACTCAGCAAACAGACGATTTGATGCTGCCTGTTTGATGTTGTTTTCTTTCTTGTTAATTCAACCATGATTACACTACTTGGAATGTGCTCTTCCACACATTCTGATATTGGTTGTAAAAAGAAACACAGGGTTTCATACTTTCATGTTAATTTCTTGTGGTCTATGCATCATGTATGAAGTATGGCTTCTGTCAACTATATTTTATTGTAGAATGCAACTACTGGCATGCGACTGTCGCAGTCAATTCAGATCTCTGTAATCTTGTGCATAAAGCTCAATATTGACAAATTTACGGCATATGTGAAGTCTGCAAAGAGAAGCATGCTGTTGGGGAACACAGCAGAGATAAACTAGCACAAGTTGCTTAACCTCGAAAAAGGCAAAAGGCAGCACTCATGATAGTCTACACGTTTTTGTTCCAAATTAAAGACAGGAATGGGGTTAATTCATGGCTAAGGAACCTATATATATATATGAAAGAATCTGCCTCGGTAGATAGTAACAAGAACATTCCTGAGTGAGTCCTGGCTTTAGGCTTTAGTGCCCTTCTTTGTCAGAGATGCAGAAAGATTATGCAGCACTCAGCAGCATTGCACATCTTTACATGGTATCTTCCTTGCACAGGACAGTGTAATATTGACCAATCTCTTAACTCCTCAGGTGTTTTACAGACTTAGCTGTCGAGGTTAACTTAAACTGATGAATCAGACAGGCTGATTAGAAAGTATCTAATCATGTTACTGTCTCCGTTCAGTGTGGTTGGCTCGTTGCTGTCAGGAACACGCCGGAGAAACGACGAGGGATATGTCGCCGGCGAGCTCCCGGGCCAAAAACACAGGAACTGATCAGAACAGAGGTGAGAACTATAGAGCAAACTTTGGCGCTTTGCCTTGGATTATTTCCCTTGTTTATATAGACCATTACATGGTATGAATTCAATACATAGCAAGGATTTATTTGGTCCTCAAAATCAGGACTAGCTACCTTATATTCAAGATAGGCTACCATAAGCAGATTTAGCTACTAAATATAGACTAAGCCATAATAGGAAGACATAAACTAGGAAACCATAAATTTAGCACCCAAGGATTACTTTCCACAGTTGCATTCGGGATTTTGATCGAACTTTCTGAGCAGATAATATTCAGTTCTGTAGTCTTGCACATGGCCGGAGCTAGCGAGATTATTATTATTAATTATCTAGTGATTCTGATATGTTATTGTTTATTGTACAGTTGGTGAAGTCATCAGATATTCAAGTTAAAGTTTATGAGTTCGCTAGGTCGTCGTCAGGTCAGGCGATGTTCGCCGGTGGGCGGCGGTGCGTTGCTGTCGTATGCCATGACCGGCGTGCCAGTGGTCTCGTCGCTGGGCACGTAGGAGCAGCTCGCCGATGCCTCCACCTGCTCCTGCGCCACCATGCCCTGATGCATCGACAGGTACTGGTCCTCCGGCGCCAGGCAGTGCTGCAACCATCACCAACAAACACGCAGGTGACCTCAGAGCTCGTCGGCGCAAGAAATCAAGTGCCTCCGCTGCCGGCGATCATGGCAACGGCCGTGGAGTGTGGGCAGACGGAGACGGATCGATACGCGCGTGTGGCTCACCGGCATGAGTGGGAACGGCGTGGTGGGGATGAGCGTGGCGAGCAGCTCAGTGCAGGTGTACTCCTGCCGCCA
>ASSH01053244.1:0-10166 GCA_000418225.1 Zizania latifolia
TAAGTAATCATGGGATTATTCACGAGTGACCTTGCATTGCCACCCGTAACTGTGGGTACGACTATTCGAATAGTTTTACTCTGATCAGAGGTACTAAACTTTACCCACAAGACACAACCCTATAACATATCACCATACACCTCAATACCACCATGGTACCTTAGAAAAGAGCTGTGATATGACTATCTACCTAGATCCTCCAAGCTTCACACCCCAGGAACCATCTACCCGATATACCCCTGCCGCTCCCATCCGAATAGCAAAGACTTACCCAGTGCAGAACTATCGCCCATCTCGATGCTTCACCCAGGATCTCTAGGCTTCAGGTCAGATCATTACCCATGCTGTCTTGTGGCAAGTGTGGGTTTACAGTGCAAAAGTGGCCCATGAACCGGTCCTTAAAGTGTCATGAGTACGACTAGCAGAACCATGGACCTTGTACTCACAACCCACCTCAGTCAAGTTTTAGCAGCATTTAAACCATTCATTAACCACTAGAAATCATATAAGCCAATATTAATATGAGAGTAGTATTAAACAGCATGATGAAATGTGATACTAGTTTCTAAGCAGGGCTAAGCAATTCTAGGCATCCAGATAAATCATAATAAAGATTCATACTGGTCAGGTTAAATAATCCCTAGGTAGACAAGAAATAGGTAAATAATCAACAGGGAACAATACAAGCAGGGTTATATCCCAATCCCAATGACATTCAAAAATATAATGCACTTTTGAAAGAATAATAGCTTTGAAACATGGGTTCAATATGATCAAATGGGGGAACTTGAATAACTTGCCTTGCTGAATAGGGATAAAAATGGGTGACTCCTCGACGTAAACTGGCTTTTCAGGCGCTTCAAAAACTAAACAGCAGTACAGATAAACAATAATAAATTAAAACAGTACACATGCGCATACATTCTGTGTGTGTCGAGGGGATGACCCCGGGGTATCTCCCGAGTGACCTTGGAGGAGTCGGATAGAACAAAGGGTCAGGAAACAGGACTTTGAAGATGACTCCAAAAGTGGTCAGACCGGTGGTCAACCGCAAAATAGTCAGCAAGATGTAAAAGGGAAGCTCGGATGATGCCCCGAGTTAAGCGCTCGGGAAATATCTCGAGTACAAGGACTCGGAAGGCGGTGGCAACGGCGGGCCCACACACTTAATCACTAGCAATAAAAGACGTAACCGCTGGACTTGAATAGCTTGTAAAGATAGTAAATAATATCGTGGTTATTAGCCCACGATTCCTAGTGATTTAATCACTATAAAGGGACTTAATTAGGAGAGTTAAAGCCTAACGGTAACACCTGACCCCTAGGATATATAAAGGAGTCGGGGGTACCTCCCTCAAGGGGACACTGAGACTCTCATTCAATTTACACACACGAGAACCCTGTAATTGTACTCGTCAGTGCATACTCCAACATACAAGACTAGGGTTATTATCCTCCTGGAGGCCTAAACCTGTCTAAATTCTATCTGTCTCATTCAGTTTTTGAGGCAAACATGGGATGACGAACACAGAAACTACCCTAAACCGATTCAATCTACGTCCATGGTTAACCCCGTCAGAGGACTGCCATTCTAGTAACGATAGTGTGTGAACATATTTTAATGGGTAGAGCTCAATTTAGAAAAATTCTGCAATTTGAATGGTTAAATTTGGAGTTCAGATGAATTAGATATGAATTTTTGAAGTTCAAACCCGGTTCTGTTGAATTTCAGAAAATAATTGAATTATGATGCAATACTGAATTATTTTTCTAAAGGAAAATAGGATTTATGGCGTCATCAGTGGGGATTGCGCACGTGTGCGGGCGAGGGCCATGTGGCAGCCATGCTGGTGGCAGCGGCCGAGGTGGCTATGGCTAATAGTTTCTGGTCCATTTTAATTATGCAGAATATAAGTTTCAGGTTTTGTTTTTAGATTACTTTATTTTCTTACTGCCATATATGTATGTCTATTTTTAGATGGATAAAGTAAGTAGCAGTTAAGCTATGTGGGATGCATTTGCCACTAGAGTTTTCATAGAAATATGTCTTGAAGAAGTGAACGCAAAAAATAGACCGTTGGCATGTTTAAATAACCAAGGGTACCATAGCCTTATGCTTAAGTTCAAGGAACACACAAATAGGGAGTACACTCGTAGACAACAAAAAAAAAGTGGGATTCATTGAAACGAGACTACGCCAACTGGAAGACATTAAAGAACAACTCTTCTGGCCTTGGAATGGATCCAAATACTGGTACAATTGCAGCAAGTGAGGAGTGGTGGAAACTTCAATGCGAGGTATGGTTATATATTTTGGTTTGTTCATTTTTCCTTCTATTGTATGTTAATGCACTTGTGAACGTTTTTTTAACAGGCCATGCCAACATGTGTGAAGTTTAGAAAGGGACCATTGGAGTATGAAGAATTACTTGCTATAATATTCGAAGGTGCAAGTTGTACCAATGCAAGCGCTGTTGTGCCAGGGGTTGGAGAAGATATGGGGGATGAGGGCGATCAGAACGAAGAGGGTGGAGGTGACACACCTGAAGAAGTTGCAACACCCACAAGTTTAAAACATAATTAGCGACTGAAGACCAATAGAGGGAAAAGAACTATGCAACAACATTCACCTAACGGGTTGAAACTAAAGAAGTCATTTCATGATGTGCAATTTAAGTGGTTGGTTGATTCTTTTGTTGAGAAATCACAATCAATCAAAGCTTCTAGTGCTGTTAGTTTTGAGCAGTCCCCAATGGATGACCCCGTTAGAAAAGAGATTGCAATTTTGCTTGATCAAGTTATTGATGCAGGGGCTATAGAAGGTAGCGATGGACATTTTTTTTGCCACACAGTTGCTCATCAAGAAACAATTCCGTGATGTCTTCCTTACCTTAAAGACACCTGAAGGAAGGCTAGCATGGTTACGAAGAACATGGAATGAAAAGAAGAAGCGTAAGTTCATATATTATATATCTATATATCCTAAGTTATGTGTGTTATGGACCTATGCATGTATAATTTACTATGGTTGTGTTATGGACCTATGCATTTATAATTGACTATGGTTGTGTTATGAATCTATGCATGTTTGGATTACTATGTATGTGTATTACTATGCATTATATTGTTATTACAGTTATGTCTTGTGATAAGTGTATCCTTCTTTTATTTTTTCTATTTATCTAATATTGTGTTCTATAGATGTAAGTTGAAAGTGAAAGTGCTTCTTTCGATGAAGGTGACTCAGATGCATCAAGTGATCTTTTTGTTTACAAATCTAGTGCATCTAGTGAAGACTTTTTGGACTGCTCAACTGATGATGACCCTATCAATGATGATAACATGGAGTTAAAGAAAGATGAGAGGTATGATATGTTGGATCCACTTGTGGCACTGGCTACTTATAGTTATTTGGACAACTACAGTGATCCAAGCACAAAAAGGACTAGAAGAGTCCCAATGATGATTAGAATTCAATGGGTAGAAGAGAAACTAAGTAGATCACATGACTGTTATAAGATGTCCAGGATGCGAACATCAATTTTTATGAATCTGCATGACACATTGGTTAATCAGTATGGATTGAAATCATCTAAAGAAATGTGTTCCAAATAAGCATTGAGCATGTTTCTATGGACTTGTGGAGCCCCCCAGTCTAACATCCAAGTGCAAAACCTATTTGGTCACTTCGGGGAAACTGTTAGTAGACAGTTTAATCAAGTGTTGCAATCTGTGTACAACATGGCAAAAGATATCATAAAACCACATGATCCACGGTTTAGTACAGTGCATCCTAGACTCAGGGATTCTAGGTACTCACCACATTTTAATGATTGCATTGGTGCAATAGATGGGACACATGTTTCAGTGATTATGCCTTCTTCTGAGCGTCCAGTGCACTACAATAGACATGGATATACTCGTCAAAATGTGATAGCTGTATGTGACTTTGACATGAGATTTACTTTTGTTTGTGTGGGTTGGCCTGACTCCGTCCATGATACTAGAGTATTCCTCGATACCTTGATAACCTTCAAGGATTACTTTCCACACCCACCAGAAGGTAAAAATAGTCAATTCAATGTGTTTTTTATAATATATATGCACCTTCTTTCTAACATGTAGAACCACTATGGGTAAATATTACCTTGTTGATTCAGGATATCCAAACCGCAAAGGTTATTTACCTCCTTATAAGGGTCAAAGGTACCATGTACCTGAGTTTCGAAATGGTCCTTCACCGGTTGGAAAGAAAGAATTATTCAACTACTTTCACTCATCTATTTGAAACCACATCGAACGGGCATTTGGTATTTGAAAGATGAAATGGCTTATTCTTTTGGCCATACCGAGTTATCCAATGGCGAAGCAAAAGAAAATTATTGTTGCAATAATGACTTTGCATAATTTTATTCGGGAATGTAATCAACATGACCGAGATTTTGACATGCTACAAGATGATGAAGGGTATATTAATGGTGACATGGCTACTGACCCTATCCAAAATAGTGATGACACGCATGTCAAAGATGAAAACATGAATGCGGTGCGTGAAGCTATTGCAAATGCATTATTCAGTCGCTGATATGGCTACTTCAACATTATAGTACTTTTGATATATATTAGTCACCTATATAATATATTGTAAAGAACAATATAGTACTTTTGATATATTTTAGTTACATATATATTATATTGTAAAGTATATTATAAACTGTTTCATACAATACATTATGGAATATTAATTACTAATATAATGTGATAAATAATATTTTGGATATTTTTTGTGGTACGAAATATGAAAAATCATCATCAATTCATTAAAAAATATCAAACAATTATCAACAATATTGTAATGAAAAATATGTTTAAATCTTCTTAAAACAACCAATAATGAAGGCAGGGGTATTTCAGTCATTCCTACCCTCTCAACCATCCTACTGCCAAACGTCTGGCTTCTAAATACATCACTTCTCAGTGAATCTAATTCAAACAGAATCCCAGCTGCAGCTGCTTTTTACAAAATCTGGAGCCGTCCCAAACAGGGCCTAACGCAGCATGCAGTAACAGCAACATCGCATAAACAGTGCCCCATGCATGAACAGTAAAAAATCAACATTTTTCTGTCCTGTTCCAATTAATTATTATGAGATTTTTTAAACCGAAAATTAGTAATTTTGGTTTATGTCTCCAATTTTATGATTATTTAAGTACTCTAAGATAATGTTTTATGTCATTATATTCTATTAAGTCAATCTTTATGGTATGATTGCACTGAAAATTTTTCCACTAGAACACAATTAAGGTGCTCTCTGATTAGATGAAACTATCGAGAAGTTTAATCAGAGTGCACTTGTAATTAATTCTAACCATCGTTGATTTAATTACGAGTTTAATGTAAAGTTTCATTTGTTTTCTGCCCATCGGTGATGCAAATTGAAACTTTTCCGTGAACACTATCATAAGGTTATGTTCATGCTTTATGAGCATCCTTAGTTGCTTATGATTATGAGACATAAGTTTAAGTAATTTTCAGTGAACACTATCACCAACTATCCTACTTGGAGAGATAGAGGCTAAAAAGCCATAAAGATAAAAGATGATGTTTCGGTCATTGAGGATTCATAGCTAATTTTTCCCCTAATACCTGGTGGATTTACTTAGATACCACCGTTCACATCTTCAATTCATTACAGGCGTTTAGTTCTATGAGAACTATAAGAGAGGGGGAGCAAAGCATTAGAGTTGCTAATGGCACTAAAGTTAAAGTCCATAGCACAGGAAATTTCCCATTAGTATTAGCCAATGGCTTCAATCTTCAATTAAATGATGTCTTATATGTCCATAGTTTAAAAAGAAACCTTAGTTCAATTTCTTTATTAGATGACTTGGGTCATATTCTTGAATTTGGAAACAATAAGTGTGCCATTAAGTACAATAATATTAGTGTTGGTTGTGCTACTAAGTAAGACAAGCTTTATATGCTATCTCTTGATGATTGTCTTGTGATGCATATAAGTGATGTGTCAAATAAGCGTAAGCAAAATAATGAGATTTCTTCTAAATTATGGCATTATAGTTTAGGCCACATTCCGAGAGGGAAAATGGAGCTTCTCATTAGACAAGAGATACTTCATCCATTAGATTTCTCAAACTCAGAACAGTGCATCGACTGTATTAAGAGAAAATTCACTTAGAAAATTAAGAAAGGAAGTCGTCACTTAATTATTTACATGTGTGGGGATGTCTTGCTAAAGCTAAGTTGTTAACCCACAACTGAAGAAATTAGAGTCTAAGACAGTGAGCTGCCATCTTATCGGATACCCTGATAAGTCTAAGGGATACTGGTTTTATTGTCCTAATTGTTTCACTAAGTTTAGAAACCAGGCATATTGTATTCCCAGGGGATGCAGAAATCAGTGGGAGCTTACCAAGGAAGGATATAAATCTTGAAGAGATTCGGGTTGTGCTTCCTGTTCCAATGATTCAAGAACCAGTGACACATCAGTTTGTGCCACCACTTATTATACCTTCCACTCAGACTTCTAGTGCTACAACTCCTGTTGAGATTCCTCATGAGTTAGCCAGTGAGCCTCAGCATGTAGAAGTAGTGAGAATGATGTAGATAATTGTATTTACGTTAAGACAAAAATGTGCGAAATTTGTCATCCTAATACTCTATGTTGATGATATTCTATTAGCAAGTAGCGATAAGCATTTGCTACATGAGACAAAGAAATTCCTACCATCAAACTTTGATATGAAAGATCTCGGTGAAGCCTCTTATGTTTTAGGCATTAAGATACACCGAGATAGGACCAAAGGTGTATTAGGATTATCTCAAAAAGGATATATGCAGAAAATGCTTAAGAGATTTGAGATGAATAAGTATAATGCCACACCAGTTTCAGTGGCAAAGGGCGATAAAGTTTAATGAAGATTAGTGGCCTAAAATCAATTAGAATTAGATGAAATGAAGAGTATACCATATGCTTTAGCTATCGGGAGCTTAATGTATGCACAAGTCTGTACATGTCTAGATTTGGCATCCGCGACTAGAATGTTTGGAAGATATCAGAAAAATCCAGGAAAGGTCCACTGGAAAGGTATCAAGAAGGCATTACGTTATTGCCAAGGTACCAAAGACTTCATGCTCACATATAAAAGATCAAATAATCTTGAGGTTATTGGTTATTCTAATGCTGACTTTGTAGGAGTGTGTGGATATAAGGAAATCCATATTAGGTTACACTCTAGCAGAATTTGTGGCATGTTACGAGGCAACTGAACAAGCAGTGTGGCTTAAAATTTTTATTACAGGTCTTAAAGTGATAGACAATATTTTAGAACCAATTAAGTTATACTGCAATAATCAAGTTGCAGTGTTCTTTTCTAGTAACAACAAGTCGAGTGGTGCTTCCAAACACATCGACATTAAGTATTGTATTGTGAAAGAAAGATATCATGATCGAACCATTAAGATTGAGCATATAAGTACTAAGTCTATGCTCATGGATTCACTCACCAAAGACTTACCACCTATTATGTTTAAGCAACATAGTCTAGACATGAGTTGCAACATAGTCTAGACATGAGTTTGGTGGCTAGTCTTTAACTTGGTCCTGGTTTAAGGGTCATTAATTCCTAAATAAGTAATAAGAGTTCTTACAAGGTTTTTAGTGGCACTATAGGTAATGGGGTCTCGGTAGCGAATTAAATACTGCTAAAGACACATTGGTCCGGTGTTTACTATTACACTGAGTATGAACATAAGTCTAAGTCAAACATAAATTGTTAACTGTTTGATCAAGTAGGAGAATGTTGGAGATAAAAGTTGTGATCTGCACAGAAAACAACTTGTAATTCATTAGGACTCTGTTAGAAATAAAGAGATAAGCAAGAGTTTGTGTTGTAATCGGGAAACATAGATTCTGACGTATCCTATATAGATTTGGCCCTGTCTCCACGGCCTGCTTATATAAATAAGCCCCAAGGGGTCGGCTAGCTTATGACATGAGATCATAACTCATTAGATCTGAGTTATTAAGTTGAGAGCTTTCGCATCTATTAGCCACCCCATTAGAACCGATTGCTAAGAGGCTGCCAGGAGGTAGAAGACCAAATCCTTGCTGCCGACAATCCGACAATTTGATTTAGAGAGAGATGGCTACTACTAACACCGGTATGTGATTTTTATCGCTTTTCGCTTTATGTTAATTAATCATGTGTTAAACAATTAGATCTTGGGTTTATGTACTGCTTATGTTTAAGTCATCAGCAAAACTAACATGTTTCATGTGTGGTTGGTTGCCCTGTTGAAGACGCAATTCATCCATCAAAGGTAGCATATGTAGCCAAGGAGCTTTATGACATGGGTTGCTATGAGATTTCACTTGGAGACACTATTGGAGTTGGTACACCAGGTACTGAATTTGTTACCTTATGCTTTCAGCATGTAATTTCCTGGTACCAGTATCTTTCTTGGCCATTTAAAACTAATTTTGAAGCAAGCGATGATGTCAGTTTATTTTTAAGAGCGCTGCAGTCCCAATCCATAAACATGCTGGCACACTGTATGTGTGAAAAAGGAAAGCGCTTGCTAATTGCTAACCATATAATTTGTAGTTTCAATTGTTGGATTTTTTTTCAATACGACAGTATGAGCTACCTATCAGGCTCTAAGACCACTACAGCTTTGCACAGGCTAACCACTTAAGTCCCTGATGATCACAATAGGGATTCAGAAAGGAAGATGGAAAATACATCAGTCGGTGTCAGCTACATGTATTTACACAAGTCGTTTTGATTGTAAACTGTGACAATTCAATCTCAATACGGGTGAAAGCAAATAGAAACCATCTATGTATGCACGTTTGTCTTTTCGTTAGATGAACCTGAATAATAACATCCACAACACGTGATTGTACTTGTGACTAGCTAGGAATCATAAATTAATTGGGATTCCCAGATGACCATTGTTTGGATGCAAAATGGTTGGAAGAATAGAAATAGCAAACCAAGCTTGTATTTCTGACTAGTCATTTGCTTCTGACGCACAACTTTTAGAGTGTTGGGTGCCAAATCCATACGACATGGTGATGAATCTGCTGATGATGGCATTTTCTCAAAGCTGAACACTTGAATTCAGCAAAAAGCTTCGTTAATCGAAAGCTTGTGTTTCTAGGGTAATTCAGAGATGAGCCAATACACAATACAAATTAAATCTACTTTTACACGTGCCATTCTAGCTGTAATCTTTACTCTTGATTGACACTTGCTGTAATCTAATCGCATGCCCCTTCTCTAATTCCCAAAACAGGGTCACTAATACACAGTAAGCTTCCATGAACACAAATCTTGAAACATATGGACATGCCAATATGCTTCTTCTTTTTAGATAACAATGGTAATAAGACGATTCTAGTCGATGGAAAAGATAAATACAGTGCTGCTGACTTCAAGCACTGCAAGTACTAGTAAGTCAAAGAAAAATGACATTTTTGATAGTACTAGGTGATTACATTTGGATAAATTTTGAATTTAAAAGATACGATATTTTTGAAGGTGGAAGTACAAAGATACCTAGGTAGTAGGTTGAAATCTAAAAAGCCCTGTATTGCGGACATTGCGTGGAAAAATAGTTGTGGTTTTTGTACGCTTGAAGATGTCATATAGATGCACGCCACTTTCTACAAGATTTGAATATATAAACTACACGTACTACTGTAAGTTTAATCATGTGTTTATTTTATATAATTACTGATATATAGGATATTAAGTAAATAGCATAGGAGAATTATACCCGTCTTGACCAATTTTTGTTTTCTAGACTGAAATATATATTTATTCTTGGCACTGTTTGGTCTGTATTCACAAGGAGTAATTACTGCTGCATTTCAGCATTTGCAACTTGCCAAATCAATTACCAGCACAGAGAGATAATTAATTAGGTCATGAGGTAAACAATAGAATAAGAGTCAATAATATATAAAAGATTGTTACAACGTTTGAAATGATGAAATGAATCTTCGATGGAAAACATTGCGCCTATTAATATATGCCCGTCTGACATTACATTAATTGATTCTATATATTTCAATTTTTTTCTCCCTAGAAATAAATCAATGATAAAAGAGTAGTAAAAAACCCCAGACTAGCTGATCTCT
>ASSH01053247.1:0-10173 GCA_000418225.1 Zizania latifolia
CGGGCGGCTATGACGGCGGCCGATGACAACAGGTGGCCGACGACTGCGACGTCGGTCGACGCAGGTCACTGTGGCCTATTAATTACAACAATTAGATGAAATTAAAAACAAAAGTTAATTACAACTTTCTTGATTATTATCTTTTTGGGCGTGGCAATCAAATATCTATATGGGACTAATGGGCCTTTTAATTCGGATAATCCGAATAGGATTTATCTAGATTATCCGAATTCGAATCCGTATCTGTCGAATACTAGCAATGTCATATCCGTTTCCATATCCGAAAAAAATCCGAATCTGAATCCGTATCCGAAAAAATCGTATGTAGAAAATTCCGGATCCAAAACCATTTTTTTTATTCGGTCAGAAACTATCCGTATCACTTTCAGCCCTAGTGGTGGCTAGGGTATGCTCTCGATGGCCAACAAATTAGCGCGAGAAAATGCATCAACATACAAATCGAATAAAGCTCTTCTTCCCTGCGCCCCGCACCCTCATATATATAGACGTCCTAGCTTAGGCCCTCCCAGGCCCAACCAAGACTCTACTTAGATCCCCATATGATCTATTCGGATCTCTATCCAAACTATTTAGATCTCTATCCAATTTGAGCCTAATTAGAATCCTATTCGAATCCAAAGTTTCAACCCGTTAAGTGTGTAACCCAGAGATATATCGAGGGGCCCAGAGATATCTCTCCCATTGAGGAGGGGAAATTCCATATTAATCAGTCACATCCCACTACATGTTTCATAGCAGACCCAATGACTACTTTAATAACTACGCAGTTATGAAACAGTGTTTAGTAGTCCCAAAGTCAACTACTATGCATGTTGAGAACCATAATGATCTCAGGTCTAAGGACTTTACATAAACACTACTGAGACCAACTGATGATATGCGGAATCTCAACAGTGCCTCATAGTGGGTCTATCCAACATATATTCATCAACATACGTCCATGTTACTGAGTTGGTATCTCTATACCCATGATCCATAAAACATGATCATCAATCAATACACATGCCGATCTCAGTCATATCTATTTCATATATGACCTATATCCGATCAGGGATCATTTAGAAATAGTCATATTACGAGTCTCATGAACAAATCACGTATTTGTTGATCCATAATGACAATCTATTTCAAGGAATACTAACTTTATTTCATAAATATAGTATGTCATGTACAACATCTCTATATTGCCTCTAGGACATAATGCTAACAATCTCCCACTTGCACTAGAGTCAACTATGTAGATATCTAATACTCATAGACCTAGTGTGCATCTTATGCTTGGGTTGTGAGAGGGGCTTTGTCAACGGATCTACCACATTCAGATCAGTTTGTACTTTGCATATCTTTACATCTCCTCTATCAACTATCTCACAGATTAGATCATATCACCAAAGTATGTGTTTGGACTTCTGGTGTGACCTAGGCTCCTTGGCTTGTGCGATAGCACCATTATTATCACAATAGAGGTCTATCGGACTAGAGGCACTAGGAACAACACCAAGCTTAGAAACAAATTTCTTGATCCAAACAGCTTCCTTTGCAGCTTCCGAAGCTGCTATGTGCTCGGTTTCTGTTGTAGAGTCAACTACCATCTCTTGCTTAGAACTCTTCTAGCTCACCGCTCTACCGTTAAGGCAAAAAATGAATCCAGATTATGATCTGTAGTCATCCTTGTCGGTTTGGAACCTTGCATCAGTGTAACCACTTACAACGAGTTCTTCCTCACCTCCATAAACTAGGAACATTTTTTTAGTCCTTCTCAAGTACTTCAAGATATTATTTACTGCTATCTAGTGACTCTCACTTAGATACGATTGGTATCTACTCATTATGTTCAAAGCATAAGAGACATCTGGGCATGTACACAACATGGCATACATGATGGATCCAATTGCCGAAGCACATGGAATCACATTCATCTTATCTCGCTCATTAGGTGTACTGGGACACTGAGTCTTGCTGAGATTTATACCATGTGACATTGGTTGGAAACTTTTCTTGGAATCATATATGTTAAACCTCTTCAACACCTTATCAATGTACAAATCCTAGCATAATCCAATTAGCCTTCTTGATCTTTCTCTATAGATCTTGATACCTAGAATATATGCTACTTCTCCTAAGTTCTTCATAGAGAAACTATTTTTCAATAAAGACTTAACAGACTCCAGCATAGGTATATCATTTCTGATCAATAATATGTCATCTACATATAGTATCAGAAATACAAGTGCTCTCCCACTAGTCTTCTGGTAAACACAAGGCTCTTCTTTATTTTTGATGAAACCAAACCCTTTGATCAGATCATCAAAATGAATATTCTAACTTTGAGATGCTTGCTTCAATCCATAAATGGACTTCTATAGTTTGTATACCTTTCTAGCTGATTGTGGATCGACAAAACTAGTTGGCTTTGTCATGTACACATCCTCACTCAGATTTCCATTAAGAAAAGTTATTTTGACATCCATCTGCCATATTTCGTAATCAAAACATGCAGCAATCGCTAAAATGATATGAATAGACTTTAGCATTGCGATGGGCGAGAAGGTTTCATCATAATCAACACCTTGAATCTGTTTGAAACATTTTGCCACCAATTGTGGTTTATAGATGTGAACATTTCCATCTATTTCTATCTTCTTCTTGAAAACCCATTTACATTCGATGGTTTTTACACCATCGGGTGGATCAACCAAGTTCTAAACTTGATTGGTATACATGGATTCAAGCTTAGATCTCATGGCTCCAAGCCATTTCTCAGAGTCTGGTCCCATTATTGCTTCTTCATAGGTCTTGGGCTCATAGTTATCCAATAACAATATATCCCTTTCATGAGTGGTCAAGAACATGAACCTCTCAGGTGCATGCCGTACCCTCTCTGACCTATGTAGTGCAACAAGTTCTTCAACATCTTAATTATCCTGTTGCGGTTTTGTGGGAGTTGAAACAATTTCAAGTGTTTCTCGAACCTCTTCAAGATGCACCGAGCTCCCACTAACTCTTCTCGAGAGAAACTCTCACTACCACACAAATGACCTTTAGTGACGGATAAAAGATACACGTCACTAATATACCTTTAGTGATGGGTGTGTTTACAACCATTACTAAAGACCTACCTTTAGTCATGGGCCTCAATGATGTCCGTCACTAATAAGTTACCAAATTCTAAACTGATCTTTAGTGACAGGCAATGTTGTGGTCCGTCACTAAAGACCTACCTTTAGTGATGGGTGTGAGACATATCACTAAAGACCTACCTTTAGTGACGCGTGAATATCTAGACCCGTCACTAAAGACCTACCTTTAGTGACACGTGAATATCTAGACCCGTCACTAAAGATCGGTGCATATGAAAAATTTTAAAAATTTGGATGGGCAAAAGAACACTAGCCCGAAAACATACACGCACTATTATAAAGCCCCGTCTCCCCTCTTTAGTCTTTACTCTCAACCATTCTACACTTCCCTCCCTTACTCTCTCTACTTGATCTTTACCATTGTCATCTCGAGCTCTATCGATAGTGGCCAGCGTCACTGCAAGATCTACTCGATGACAACCGGCGTCACCTCATGCTACATCTGACTATGAGCTCCTCGGTATTGAGCTGCTTCAACAAAGGGTACATAGTTATTACCATTGCTTCACCAAATCCTATTGCTTGCTCTTCTCCATTGTTGTCACCTCCTTATCTCCTTCTTCTTCGCCTCATCTCCTCTATTGTGGCTCGGGGTAGAGGCCTCACCGACGATGACCACATGGAAAGCACATCGGAACGACGACAAAAACGACAGAAAGAGCCCCTCCATGACCACCTTGGATCTAATCTTCTTTTGCATCATCGCCTCTCCTTCTCTATGGTGGCTCGGGATAGAGGCCTCATCGACGATGACCACATGGAAATCACATCAAAACAACAACAAAAATGACGGAAAGAGCCCCTCCATAACCACCTCGGATCTAATCGTCACCTCATTTGAACTGAAAGAAACTAAACGAAGCTGTATAGAACAGATCTAAAATTAAAAAAAATGATCTTTAGTGATGCGTGAACATCTATAACATCACTAATGGTCCATCTTTAGTGACGTGTATAGATGTATGTTCGTCACTAAATGTGGACCATTAGTGACGGGTATAGATGTATGCCTATCACTAAAGGTGGACCATTAGTGACGGGCATAGATGTATGCCCATCACTAATGATAGGTCATTACTGACGTGATAAGAGTGACGGGTGTGATGCCCGTCACTAATGCTTTTATGACCCATCACTAATAGCATTTTTAGATAGTGTCTTTCTCCAAGAATACACTATGTCAGACGACAAACACTTTGCCGAGTTCGTTGTTATAGAAAAAATATCCTTTGGTTTCCCGAGGATACCCGATAAAGAAGCACTTGTCGTATTTGGGAGTAAGCTTATCTAATTGAAAACGCTTTACGTAAGCTTCACAACCCTAATTTTTAAGAAAATATAAACTAGGACGTCGTCCTGTCCATATCTCATATGGAGTCTTTATAACCAACTTTGATGGAACCCCATTTAGTGCAAAAGCAGCTGTTTCAAGAGCATATCCCCAAAAGGGCAATGGAATATCACTTTGGCTCATCATTGATAAGACCATATCTAATAAGGTATGATTTCTCCGCTCAGAAACCCCATTCCACTGAGGTGTTCCAGGTGGAATCAATTGTGGAATAATTCTAAAATCTTTTAGATCATTACCAAACTCAAGGCTCAAGTATTCTCCTCCATGATTTGATCGTAGAAACTTAATTGTCTTTTTCCTAAATGATTCTGTACTTAATTCTAGAATTCGTTGAACTTTTCAAATGACTCAGACTTATGCCTCATTAGATAGATATACCCATATCTACTTAAGTCATCGGTAAAAGTTATGAAGTACTGAAAACCACCTTTGGCTATTGAGTCCATTGGTCCGCACACAAGTCACTTGCCCTCTCACTCTGACCTGTGAAAGGTGCCTTTGTCATCTTGCCAAGTAAACAAGATTCACATGTTTCAAATGATTTAAAATCAAAAGAGTCGAGAAGACCATCATTATGGAGCTTCTCCATGCGTCTCTCATTTATATGACCTAGGCGAGAGTGCCAAATAAATGTGGGATTCAAATCATTAAGACGTTATCTTTTCATATTAATGTTATAGATGAGTTTCTTCAGGATTCAAAACGTATAATCCATTCTCCAATGGAATATGACAATAGAACATATCTCCAAGATAAACTGAACAATAATTGTTTATTGATCTAAAGTCATAACATTCTGCTTGCAAGCATAAAGCAGAAATTGTGTTTTTACATAGAGTTAGAATACAATAATAATTATTTAATTCTAAAACTAATCCTAAAGGTAGAGACAATGGCATGGCGCCGACAGCAACCGTAGCAATTCTTGCTCCATTGCCCACGCGAAGATCCACTTCGCCTCTAATCAAACATCTACTTCTTCTCCGACCCTGCAACAACTTGCAGATGTGAGTAACTGATCCAGTATCAAATACCCAAAAATCAGTGGATGAAGTAGCAAGATTGATTTCTATAACATTTATACCTAAAGTAGAAGTCGTACTTTCCTTCTTTTTGAGATCCTCCAAGTACTTCTTATAATTCATCTTCCAATAACCCGGCTTCTTATAGTAAAAGCATACTGTATCTTGAGCCACCCTTTTCTTGTCCTTTTTGGTCTTGGAATTGCTCGCGATCTCATCGGAAGTCAACTTCCTCTGGACCACACATTTCTTGACACGGAGCTGTTTCTTGCCTTTTTGCAGCAGCATCACATGACTGTTGTTTTTCTTAATGCTCTCCTCGGTGGTTTTCAGCATCCCATGCAGTTCCGTTAAGGTTTTGTCCATGCTATTCATATGATAATTGAGTATGAATGGTTCAAAACTCGATGGCAGGGATTGAAAAATTAGATCAGTATCCAACTCTTGGCTAAGGGGAAAGCCTAGCTTTTCTAGACTTTATAACCAATCATCTTGATAACGTGGGGACTGATGGGATTCCCTTCAGCAAGCCTGCAAGCAAATAAGGATTTTGGGGTATTAAACCTCTCGACCCTCGCTTGGTTCTCAAACAAGCCATATAGACCCACAATAATATTGTAAGCGTATGTGTTCTCATATTACTTCTGAAGCTCAGAGGATATTGTGGTAAGTATGAGACAGCTCACATCAAGGCAATCATTAGTGTGCTTCTCGTAAGCATGCCGTGTAGCAACGGTAGCATTATCAAGCAAGTCATCAGGGTAGGGACTTTCAAGAACATATTCTTTTCTTTCTTATTTAAGAACGATTCTTAAATTTCTATACCAATCCATAAAGTTTGTTCCATTAAGCTTTTCTTTATCAAGGATAGATCACAAATTAAAAGAACTGAACATGGTAGAGGCTAACATAATCTACAACATAAGATATGCAAAGTTTAGCTCGTATGTTTATGTTAATCTTTCATTAAACCATTTAATAAAAGATTCTTCCACTATGCTTTTGGAAAACAAAACCTCCCTCTCGGCTACATAGTGGGTCAGGATCCTCATTTCACCAATTCCTAGTGAGCTTTGTCATCACTGCTAGAAATTAATGACATGGGGTAAGCAACACCTTCCTAATCACATCTCCTTGTGACTCCTGTTTGTTGGGTTAGCATCACCATGCTCTGGCCCCAACCTAATGCCCTAAGGTCCAAAACTGTTTTGATAACCATATTAAGCAAACCAAAGCAGTCCGACATCTATCCTAACTTGCAATGGTAATCGCCGGTACTCTGCTTTGATAGTCCCACCAAACGATGAACACTACTGTGTTAGGTGTAGCAATTGGAAAGGTATCAAAAACTTAATTTTTCTAAGGGATTCTATCCTATAATGACAACATATCAAACATGATATAGCATGAAAATATGATAGAAGATATCACAGATAAACAATTTTAACTGTGAATTAGTATGGCCCAAGCAAATGGTGATCTTCATCTCCATTAGTAGTGTAGACGATCTCCTTCCTCCACATCACTCCTTTGGGCTACCATGCTTGAAATCGTACAATCTTATATCTATACTACTACTATAATAACTAGAAAATAAAGATTACAATTATTAATTCAAGCACCCGAAGATCGTGGCATGCAAGCCATGTATAAGAGTTACATACATCACATACATCTCTTACAATTTATATAGGGCCATACCATTCACATCATTCTCTACAAAAAACAAGTTAGACGTAGAATCGCATTCTAGCTAACGATGTGAACTAGGACTCTTTACAATGCGCGACTAAATACAAGGTGCACACACACGGCGCCCTATCCACTAGCGAAAATCATAGATCCGATCTATGAAATTGCTTTAGAAAACTGCTCGGGACAAACAATTTACCCTGATCTGACACAACCTCTTGGGAACCAGTTTTTCCTTAGCCGATGGGGTCGGCCAGGTGGTTGGGCAATGCATTCGAGAGCCGGCAATAATGGTCAAGAAGGCCAGTCAGGAGGTGCTCGAGGCAGCCAAATCAGTAACCTACTCAAATTACGATACGTGTTTGCATCTGATGCAATAACATACAGCGATTCGAGTATTATGATCCAATCTGTAACTACCCCGTAAAACCGATTGATCTCATCAACCCGTGCTTCCAATCGATTCATCACATGAACCAATCGATCTAGACTGTAATAGATCCAATCTACTACAACCGCATGTCCACTATATGTTTCGATCTAGATCACAATCTATGCAAGATGGCTCTGAAACCACTGTTAGGGAACACGGAGGCTACGTTAGCCAAAAACAAATTTTTTCTACCACGCACTCCAGGATATCTTGCTAAGAGTGAGACCATAGATTATTACCTCGGGCACACAATACAGTGGAAGGAGAGTTAGAGTAGCGAGCTGATCTAACTTGAGCGTGCTGATATGGTCGAGAAGATGATGACGATCCTCGAGAAGTAGCCAATGGCACTGCTGATCCAATCATCAACGCTGATGCTGATGCGAAGCAGAATAGCAACGCCTCTACTAGTATCCACACATCTAGGGTGAGAACATCGGCCGATGGTGTACTAGCACCCGGGCGATCGATGAGATGGTGAGGCTCGAGAGGTGACGGCTAGGGTTTGCTCTCAATGACTAACAACTTAGCTCGAGAAAATGCATCAAAATGCAAATTGACAAAAGCTCTGCTTCCCTGCGCCCTGCACCCTTATATTTATAGACGTCCTAGCTTGGGCCCTCCCAGGTCTAACCAGGACTCTACTCAGATCTCCATCTGATCTGTTTAGTTCTCTATCCAAATTATTTGGATCTCTATCCAAATTAAGCCTAATTCGAATCCTATTCGAATCCAATGTTCCAACCCGTTAAGTGTGTGACCCTATAGGTTCACATATAGCTTAGTTAACATATGAAAACTCCTTTCCATACTCAATTAATAGCGGCCTCTAGCAAAGCATATTAACCTAAGTATACATAAAGATCATATTGGCTGAACCTTGTAATGTTCCATATGTACATGTCCCTTTGCCTCACGATATCGATCGAGCACAAGATCAGATTTGTGCTATCCTATCAATAGCTCGATCCTCTCTCGATCTCCGTATTGGATTATAACCTATGATTAACTCTTTAATCATGTGGCATGGCCATGCACATCCATAATCTATTATATCGAGGGGCCCAGAGATATCTCTCTCATTGAGGAGGGGCAAATTCCACCTTGATCACTCACATTCCACTACATGTTTCATAGCAGACCCAATGACTATTTTTATAACTACCTAGTTACAGAATAGCGTTTAGTAGTCCCAAAGTCAACTACTATGCATGTTGGGAACCATGATGATCTCAGGTCTAAGGACTTTACATAAACACTACTGAAACCAACTGATGACATGCAGAATCTCAACAGTGCCTCATAGTGGGTCTATCCAACATATGTTCTCCAACATACGTCAATGTTATTGAGTTGGTATCTCTATACCCATAATCCATGAGACATGATCATTAATAAATACACATGCCGATCTCAGTGACATCTGTTCTATATATGACCTATATCTGATCAGGAATCATTTAGAAATAGTCACATTATGAGTCTCATGAACAAATCACGTATTTATTGATCCATAATGACAATCTATTTCAAGGAACACTAACTTTATTTCATAAACATAGTATGCCATATACAATATCTCCATGTTGCCTCTAGGGCATAATGCTAACAGTGTGAGTACGCGACTCATTCATGAGACTCGTAATATAACTATTTCTAAATAATCCCTGATCGGATATAGGTCATATATGGAACAGATATGATTAAGATCGGCATGTGTATTGATTACTGATTATGTCTCATGGATCATGGGTATGGAGATACCAACTCAATAACATGGACATATGTTAGAGCACATATGTTGGATAGACCCACTATGAGGCACTATTGAGATTCGATGTGTCATCAGTAGGTCTTAGTAGTGTTTATATAAAGTCCTTAGACCTGAGATGATCATGGTTCTCAACTGTTAGGGATGTGACCCTCGGGTACCCCACAATTGGGCTTATCATTCCGAACAGAGGGTAGGCTAAGTCCAGCATCGCCGTCTGGTATGGCCCATGAAGGGGGGTTTAGTCCTAATAAGGAAGGTTGAGTCCTTATCGGGTGACTAGACTCTAAATATGGCATGAAGAGATATGCTTATACTAGAATCCATGTAATTAGGGATTTAGCACCTGAGTTTGGTAGGCAATCCTAGTTTGACTCGGGATAGAGTGCTGGATTGATTGGGCTCACCTCCTGAGTATATAAAGGAGGCGAGGCAACCCTAGGGACATCCAATCTAGTCATCTAGCATCATCATATTTTTTGCTTTCGATGTTTAAGCCTCCATAGCTTAATTATGTCGTATTGTAAGCTCCACCATTATATTATACATCAAAACACTAGACGTAGGGTTATTATCATCTAGGAGACCCAAACCAGTATAAATCTTAGCTCTTGTGTTCTAGAATCGACCAGCGGGTTCGAAGGCACTGTGCTTCCCTTACACACATCTAATCACCACCTCGGGTACCCTCTTGGGTGGACTGCTAGGTGATTCACCGACAGTTGGCGCGCCAGGTAAGG
>ASSH01053248.1:0-10170 GCA_000418225.1 Zizania latifolia
AATCCAATGCTAGCCAGCCAACCCGGGCCGTTGATTTATTTTATAATTAATTATGCCGTCGAGCCTTGCTCTATTCCATCAAGGTGATGCATCAGCCACGCCCTCCCCACAATGGCAATAAAAGCTGCGTGAGGCCTGAATATTCTTCTTTAATTTGCCGACCAATATGAAAGTTCAGAAGTGTACTCTAGCTGCGGATCCATCATCGTAGTGCGCCTCATCATGCACCATAAAATATTTGTGCCGAGGGGGCCGGTGGATGCTCGGTCTCAACCAAAAGTCCAAAACGATGTGGGCGCACCAACAGTCGTACGTAGTTAAGGTGTGCTCCAACTCCAAAGTTGGATTTGAGGTTTGTAAAATATAATAAAATAGTTTACATTTTTATTTTTAGTCTAATAAAACTAGATTACTTAACTAAATATATTTAATCCATCCATAGCTCTAGATCTAAGATCTTTTAGAGCTAGTCCATTTAGAGCTAAATTGTACTAGCTCAAAAAAAAATTGAATCTAGAGCTGTATCAAACGAGGCCTTACTGTCAATTTTGGAGAAGATGGTAAACTGAGATTGCAGTGTTGTCTTTTGCCCCGTTAGGACGGCTTAAAATAATAGGATTATAGTATAATCCCGATTATTCGATAGTCCAGCTAGAAGAGTAAACTGTACCATTTAGCAGACCTGATTATTGATTATGATTATCATGTTTTAATAATAAAAATACTTAAATGCCCTTAGGTCCCTATTTTTATTACAAGTGATAGCTTCGAATAACAAAATGTGTGTACACTTTGTTACAATTGTTAGAAATAAAACACATATTTATATGAATTCATTTAAGTTTAATATAAACTTTACAATAGTAATGATAAAAAGTACATAACGAGTATCATCTCATCACTTTAAAGCATCTATAATCATAAAGTAGTGTACTGTTTAGAAATCAATGCTGAAGCTGCTTTACGTAAAACTGCCATGTCGTGACCACCTATGCTATGATTAGCATCGTTGTCCATATCACCATCGTCATAGATGTCTTGTTGTGACATGTATTGACCAAATGCTTCGTTACTTTCAGCCTCATCAAAATGTGCATCACCTAAATCATTGTTAATAATAAAATTATGCAAAGTCATAACAACCATAATGATTTTCGCTTGCTTCTCTATTGGGTAGCTAGGCATATTCAATAGAATACTGAAAGTGCATCTAGATCCCTAATTTATTTTGATGTATTAATAACAATAGTGATTAAATGTTACTAACCTTATTGTTAAGTTGAATACAGATTTATAAATTAAAGTGGCTTTGCAATTCAATCGATTTTGGAGAAATTGTCCTCTTTAGTGCATTTTAGGCTCAATTGTGCAAAATAATTATATTTCATATGAACTTGGGTCTAGATATACCGTACTATCAAGAGAGATGCGTTGAATAGTATTCCAAAACTTAGTGCTCAAAGAAAAATCTTTTTGGATAGTTTTTAGAATTTTTCTGAGTTGAATTTGGATTTTTCAGCAAAGCCGAATAATCCGAACCTATCCGGAGTATCCAAAAATAGTGTTCTGTTTTGATTTATTTTGCACATCGGAGTATCTAGGTTCAGCCGAATAATCCGAAAATATTATTTTGTTTGGATTTTCTTTGAAGCCTGGAACATCCGGAGTTATTCGGATAATCCGAGAATTTCATTCTGTTGAATATATTTTGTGAGTTGGAGCATTTGGACATTGGTCGGATGATCTAAAAATTACTTTCTGTTGGATTTTATTCTGAGGCCCAGAACATCTGGTCAATGCCAGATGATCCGAAAATCTCTTTCTGTTTGGATTTTTTTTTGCCTGGAATAATCGGTCAAAGCCAGACTATCCGAAACAATCGTTCTGCTTCTTTTATTTTTTTAGTCCGGAACATCCGGTTTAGTCCAGATCATTTGGATGAATAGTGCGTAATTTTTTAACCTAACGGCCAGTTTTAATGTTGGGTTATGGGGAGGCTACGCTAGCGCTTAATTTCAAAAATTTTACCCTGTTAGCCCAGGAACCATGCGTGTAATGGGATCATGGATCGTTACCTTGAGCCTCGAGACGCGCTCGGACAGCGGAATTAGAGTCGATGAAGCGTGTCCTCGAGCTACTCCTCTCGGCTCCGTTCGTTCGTCGGTGATCCGACGATGAAGATGACACGATCCTCCGATCCGGTGAACTCCACGGAAGGAAGACAAGCACCACTATTGGAGTAGTGCCTTCACGGTATCCACATGTCCGGGGACAAGATCACCTCGCGCCGACGTACTAGCATCACTCGCGAGATCCGGGGAGAGATCGCTATAACTGTTGTAGCTAGGAGAGAGGTGACGGCTAGGGTTTGGTCAAACCAACATCAAACAACAGCCTTTTCGTGCTAGCCCCTCCTCTCTTTATATAGTGTCCTGTCATGGGCCTTTAATCTGTATTAAAGCCTAAAAGATCTAATCTGTTCGCTTGGACCGAAACTTCCGGTTTTGACCGGAACTTCCAAAAATAACCTTCTGTATCGAATTTATTTCGACCCAGAACTTCTGGTCTAACCGGAACTTCCGGTTCATCCAGGCAGGCCCGGAACTTCCGGTCCAACCGGAACTTCCGGCTCCTCCAGAAACCAAAACTGGGGCTGGTCCAAAACTTCCGGATGCTCCAGAACCTGGAACTTCTGGCCCTCAGCCAGAACTTTCGCTTCTCCCAGAATTCTCTTGGGCACAATTCCATCATTTTTGAAAGGGGTATAAGTATCTCCCCTCTCCCATAATCAGGGCACATTTTCTAAAACCTAGCAGCCTTGCCTTTTGCACTCTCTTTCTCTCATCTTTGGGCTAGATCTTGATTGGATCTTTGAGAATTGAGCGAGAGTTCTTCACTAAACTTCTTGAGTTTTGTCGATCCATCCTCTTGGAAGTTGTGGTGTCTTGTGTGCGTTTTGATCTTCGGTGAAATCTCGAGCACATAGTTTTGGATCGCGTCAACGGATCTATTACTCTTAGAGGTAATCACTCCTAGACGGTTAGACGTTGATCCGCGAGCACCAAAAGATTATGAGTGACCGGACAAGTTTGTACAAGGCCTCGCCTCGGCCTCAAAGAGGTAACGAGTGAAAATTAAGGCTTACGGCGGTGAGCGTTTGGTGAGGATTAGGGTTGAAAGAGACCCGACCCTTTGGGGTTTCCTCAACAGAGACATAGGATCGTGGGATCCGAACTCCAATAAAAATTCATTGTGTCAATATTTATTCTTGCTGGTTGTTATTTATCTATTGTCCTATTCATTAACTAGCAAGGTTAAGTTTCGTTGAATTCTTGTTATCAAAGTTTGTTGGCTAGATTTTAATCTGCAGTTCATATTATTTCTGATCTGTAGTGCCTGAATCATCCGGATAAACCTAGATAATTTGGACCTCAGACTATTTTAGTTTTCATCTGGTTCTTGGAGTATCCGACTAAGCCCGGATAGTCTGGGCCCTTAAAGTTCAAACTGATAAGTTTTTGAGAAATTTCAGATTGCCTATTCACCCCTCTCTAGACAACTTTTAATTGGTATCAGAGCAGGCTCTTCTCGAAGGCTTAACCGCTTGAATAGAAAAGATGTCGGAAGAGTAAAATTTCACCGGCACCGAAAAGAATAGTGTTGGAGGGAAGAAATGAGCTGTATATCCTTTTAATTACTCCAAATTAAATTCTAGCAATAGATATCTCTCTGTGCCAACTAATCGTACACCTTACTTTGATGGTACTCACTATACGGCATGGAGATAAAAAATAAAGTTGCACCTAATCTCTATGCATCCAAATATTTGGAAGATTATATGTACATGTGTAGATGTAGATGACTCAAACTTGGATGATCGACCACTTACTGCTGATGAAGAACAAGCAATTCACCGCAATGATCAAGCGGCTAGTGTTCTACGTACACATTGAGTTCTGAATAATTCAACAAAGTTGATGGTCTTGAGAAAGCTAAAGAGATATGGGAGACTTTGCAAGTTGTCCATAAAGGTACATCTTCAGTAAGGGAATCGAAGATTGAGCTTCTTGAAGAAAAGTTTGAAAGATTTATTATGAAAGATGTTGAAACTCCTCAAGAAATGTATGACCGTCTCAAGGTCTTTGTGAACAAGATAAAGGGTCCTAGAAGCGAAGAGATGATCGATCATGTGGTGGTGAAAAGGCTACTCCATGTTATAGCGCCAAGGAACCCTACTTTGGTGACATTGATTCGGGAGCACAAAGAATTCAAGAATATGACTGCAAGTGATGTGCTAGAAAGAATTATAACACATAAGCTTATGAAAAAAGAAGTCAAGGAAGTTAAAGATCTTATCAAGCTTCAAAACAACAAAGACAAGGATGTGGTTCTCAAAGCTAAAAAGAAAGAAGAATCAAGTGATGATGAAGAACTTGTATTATTTGTCAAGAAATTTAAAAACTTTATGAAGAAGGGCGGATTTAACAAATACAAGAAAAAAGAATGACAAGTCAAAGAAGAGAAAGTCAAAGAAGGGGTGCTATGAATGTGGTGATCTTAGTTACTTTATAACCGATTGTCCCGAAAAGAAGGAACAAGAAAGCAAAGAAAAACACAAGTACAAGAAGGAGAAGAAAGGTGGCCATGCTTACATTGGTGAAGAATAGAACTCCACTCCGACTTCGAGTTAGAATCAGACTCAGACTCTAGCAAGAAGTGAGTCACCATCGCCAACATCATGTCTCCAAAGCCTTTACTTTTTAGAGACTCGAGTGATGACGAAATTGTCTCCCCAAGTGCTTCATGGCAAAAAGTAAGATTCTAGTTGTAGATAAGGATGAACGTAGTGATTCTAGTGATGATGAATCTAAAATTGATAATAAAATGTTTAAAAATATGAGTAAGCAAGTTTTATATAAATTTAAAGAACTTATGAAAACAATAGAGGCATAAGAAGCAACTATTAAAAAACAAGATGATCTACTCATTAATGAGAAGAAAATGAATCTTGAACTTGACGGCTTCTTACTAAGGAAAAGAAAAATGTAAACAAATTGACTAAACAATCTAGTTTAGTAAATGAGTCTAAAGAGGAATTAGAGGAAACACTCAAAACTCTTAAGAGTGAGTTTATTATTCTTGATGAGAACAATAAGAGCTTTGAAGAGAGAATTGAGTCTCTAATGACTCATCGTGTTTCTATTCTTTCTATTACTTCCATAAGTAATAGTTGTTCCAAATATTATAATCTTGATATTACTGCTTATGAGACAAACATGAAGAAAATTGATGTTCTAAGACAAGAGAATGAGAGGTTTGGCACCTTGGTAAGCTATGGGTACATGAAGGCCTATAAATCAAATGACGCCTTATTCAAGACCCTCAACACTCAAAGCAATGTTGAGAAGCGTGGACTTAGCTTTCATCCAAATGAAAGCAAGGTCAATGCTAGAAGGAGGTTTAAGGGTAAGAAAGTTATAAAGTTTATGAAGTAAGGGCAAAGTCTAGAGAAGACCAACAACAAGCCTCATGCCTCTCAAGCTACTCTTTACACCTCATACTTAATTAAGAGAAACCACCGTAGTAAAGTGGTTGCTCAATTTATTAGAAATAAAAATAAAAAACATTTGAGATGCATTTGGATTCCTAAAGTTCTTGTGACTAACATTAAAAGACCCAAAAAGATTTGGGTAGGTAAAACAAAGAACTAATCTCTTTTGTAAGAATATTCCTCCGGTAGATTAAGTTGGGTGATGGACAATGGATGTACCAATCACATGACTGGAGAGAAAAGAATGTTCACATCTTTTGAGCCAAATCAAGGTAATCATAAATCCATTGTATTTGGTGATAATGGAAAAGGAGAGGTAATGGGAGTAGCTAAAATTGTATCTCAAATGATTATTTCATTTTAAATGTCTTATTAGTTAAGTCCTTGAGTTATAATTTACTTTTAATTTCTCAATTATGTGAAATTGGTTATAGTTGTTTTTTTACTAATGAGTGTGTGACCGTTTTGAAAAGAAGTGACAATTCTGTAGCTTTTACGAGTAGGTTGAAGGGAAAACTTTATTTAGTTGACTTCATACTAGATAAAGTGGAACTTAAAACTTGCTTGGTGGCTAAAACTAGCAAGGATTGGTTATGGCATAGCCGACTGGCTCATGTTAGGATGAGGAACTTGTCAAAGCTTCTTAAAGGAGAGCACATCCTAGGACTAACCAATGTTGTGTTTGAGAAAGACGAGTTGTGTAGTGCTTGTCAAGCCGGTACGCAAGTTGGAGCACCACACACCGCCAAGAACATTATGATGACTAGGAGACCACTAGAGCTTCTACACATAGATCTCTTTGGACTAGCGGTATACTTAAGCATTGACGGTAACAAATATGATTTAGTTATTGATGATGACTATTCTCATTTTACTTGGGTATTTTTTGTATGATAAGAGCAAAACACAAAGTGTGTTTACAAGTTTTACATGAAGAGCTCAAAATAAGTATGAAGTCAAAATCAAGAAAGTGAGAAGCGACAACGGGAGTGAGTTCAAAAACACACAAGTTGAAGACTTTCTTGATGAAGAAGGCATCAGGCATGAGTTCTTCACTCCCTATGATCCACCTCAAAATATAGTGGTGGAACGGAAGAATCGAACACTGATAGAGGCAGCAAGAACTATGCTCAATGAATACAAGACTTCAGATGTATTTTGGGCAGAAGCGATCAACACCGCGTGTCATGTATTCGACTGTCTTTATCTTCACAAAACACTCAAAAAGACGGTGTATGAACTTCTAACTGGTAACAAACCAAATATTTCATATTTTAAAGTTTTTCGGAGTAAGTGCTTTATTTTGAGTAAGTGACCAAAAAACTCTAAATTTGCCTCTAAGGTAGATAAATGTTTCTTGGTTAGTTGCGAGTCAAATGCGCATGCCTATCGTGTTTTCAATAAAATCTCAGGTATTGTTGAAATCATTAAGGATGTAATATTTAATGAAACTAACGGCTCTCAAGTAGAGCAAGTTGATCTAAGTGAAGTAGATGAAGAAGAACTTCCATGTGAAGCAATCAAGAACATGCCAATCAGAGACATAAGGCCAAGAGAACAAGAACCTACGGATCAACAACAACTTTAAGTTGAAGAAAGCCAAACACAAGAGATTCAAGAGCAAGAGGCGTTGGACAAAGAACAAAAAGTTTAAGAAGAAGTTGATCAACCACCTGTACAACATCAAAGAATCCATCAAGGCATCCAAAGAGACCATCCTATGGACAATATACTTGGTGATCTATGAAAGACAGTAACTACTCGTTTTTGTTTAGCAAATTTTTATGAATGTTACTCTTTTATGTCCTCTTTGGAACCTGTTAAGGTAGAATAAACTCTTAAAGATGCAGATTAGGTGATGGCCATACAAGAAGAGGTCAACAACTTCAAAAGAAATAAAGTATGTACATTGGTAAAAAGACCAAAGTAAAATATAATTGGCACAAAATGGGTCTTCCGCAACAAACAAGATGAGCACGGCGTGGTCGTAAGGAACAAAACAAGATTAGTGGCTCAAGGCTTCACACAAATTAAATGTTTAGATTTTAGTGAGACATTTGCACCTGTTGCTAAGTTAGAGTCAATTCGAATATTATTAGCCTTTGCTACTCACCATGATTTCAAGCTTCATCAAATGGTCATGAAAAGAGCTTTCTTAAATAGACCAATCACTAAATTAGTGTATGTGGAGCAACCACTAGGCTTTGAAGACCCCAAATATCCAAATCATGTGTTCAAACTCTAAAAAGCGCTCTATGGGCTTAAGTAAGCACCTAGAGCATAGTATAAATGTCTTAGGGATTTTCTTCTTTACTAAACATTTCAATAATGATTTTTTGTTTGCTAAATGTATATTGATGATATTATATTTGGTTCTACTAATAATGATTTTTGTGAGGAACTTAGTAGGATCATGACCAAAAGGATTGAAATGTTGATGATGGGAGAGTTAAAGTTTTTTCTAGGATTTTAAATCAAGCAACTCAAAGAAGAAACCTTCATTAGTTAAATGAAGTACATTAAAGACATGCTCAAGAAGTTTGACATGAAGAATATTAAACCCATCAAGACTCCCATGCAAACCAACGGGCATCTTGATTTAAATCAACAAAAAACCAATGTCGATCAAAAGGTATACCATTCCATGATTGGTTTCTTATTATATTTATGTGTATCTAGACCCGATATCATACTAAGTATTTGCATGTACGCAAGATTTCAAGCTACACCAAAAGAATATCATTTGGTTACTGTTAAAAGAATCTTAAGATATTTGGTTCATACTCTAAACCTAGGGCTTTGGTACTCGAAAGGCTTAACCAAATCTTGTCGGCTATTCGGACTCCGATTATGCCGGTTGCAAAGTAGATAGAAAAAGTACAACTGGAACCTGCCAATTCCTTGGAATATCACTTATTTCATGGTCTTCTAAGAAACAAAATTCTATAGCTTTATCCATAGCCGAAGCCGAATATGTAGCAGCCGGTAGTTGTTATGCTCAACTCCTTTGGATGAAACAAACCTTGAAAGACTTTGGACACAACATCACCAAAATTCCTTTATTGTGTGACAATGAGAGCGCCATCAAAATAGCCAATAACCTAATTCAACACTCAAGAACTAAACACATTAACATTCGCTATCATTTCTTGAGAGACCATAAGATCAAGAGAGATATTAACCTAACCCATGTGAGAACAAATAAACATCTTGCCGATATTTTCACTAAACCCTTAGATGAGCATCGATTTTATGAGTTAATAAATGAATTGAATATCCTTGATTGTCGCAACATAGCTTGATACACTTGCATATATATTGCTCATGTTGGAAATGAGAAGGTAAATCAACTGCATTCCTCATATGAAATGGGCTATATTTTAAATAAAAATGCAAAATCATCTTTTTATGATTTTGATTTATATGAGCTATATCATGTTTTATTTATGTCTATTCATGCTTAATTTCTTGTGGTAAAAGACTATTATTAAGCCTAAAGTTCATGGCACTTGTCATTCCTTGGAATCTTTGTGAGCTGAGAAATCTAGAGGTTCCGGATCATCCGGCTCAACTCGGATGCTCTAGGCTTAGGATTTTTTGAAGTTTATTCTGGAGCACCCGGATTATCCGACTCCATCTGGATAGTCCGGATTGCCTAGAATCCTGGATACTCCGGATTATCTCAGAGTGTCTGGGACGGGCTTTATAAAAGGGGTCTCGAACCCCTGGCTTCTCTCTCCTCCTCACTTCACCTCTTCTCCCTCACTCCAACTCTTGATTTCTCCGATGTTTTTCTTCAAAATCCATTTGTGGAAATCGTGGGATCCGTTGAGGAGGAGCCTAGGACCCTTCCGGAAACACCAATCGTCTTCTTGAATCCTCCGTGTTCGTCTTTGAGGTATTCTTCATTTTTGCCCTAGATCGGTCATTTTCCCTTTAGTATTTAAATAAATCTTGATCCTTTAGGCTAGAATACGTCCTAGTAATGTTGTTGTGGTGTTCCCTAGCCACATTGTGGAGATCCATCAGTTTCAATTTTGCGGAACCTAGCTGCTCCGATTCTATCCGGATAGTCTGGGTCCTGAAGGCTCCGGTTAACTTCGAGGTTTTTGGTTAGGTTATATTCAAAAATTTTCATTATTTGATTCAACCTTTTGATTCCTTTGCTGCTTTGTAGTAGTTGTTGCCATGTCTGATGGAAGGCGCAAGAAGGCCAGTCACGACCCAAGGACACCTTCCGATGACGACAGTGACACCAGGGGTTCTCCTCCTCGAGTTTCTGATGCTAGGCCATAGGTTTCAAGAGACCGTTTCAAGCGGCTAGCTTCATGAAGTCGCCGATTCACAGACATTGGTATTCAAGTTCCTGCTGCCTCGTATGTGAGACCTCCTCCTTCTCAAGGCAAGGGAAAGCAGCCTGCCTCTAGGTCATCGAGCCACATTGATGACATCCTTCAGCTCATCCGGAGGAATGTTCAAGAGCCTCCTCAGGTTGGCGGGGTCACACTAAGATCCGATGTCAACTACATGAGGCGGTCCCTTGAGGCTGGGCGGGAAAGAAATCAGGATCCTCGAGATTATCTGAGAGATGCCTCTGACTACCGGTTTTATTCTGGGTT
>ASSH01053249.1:0-10166 GCA_000418225.1 Zizania latifolia
TGCTGAGTGGTGTGACCCCAGCCATCTTGATTCCTAGTTGTTCATCAATGAAAAAGTGCGTGCTATCAAAATCTACCAGCATAAGCATTTTGGAACATTGAATCCAGCCCATAATTCTTATGGTTTGAGCTAATTCAGTACCCACCCATGCTTGTTGTGAGATAGCTATCAGTGTGTCTTCACCATAGTTAGAACTATTATCATTTTCAGCATTGTTTTCAATTGCTACTTGAATGGCATTCAGTAATTCTTCGACCACATGTAATTGAACCGAAGTGGAACATTTGTGGTTCCTTCCCCATCTTTCTCCACAAGTGAAGCACAGGCCCTTCGATCTCCTATAGGCCCTCAAAGCAGCTACTATGTCCTCCTTCTGGTTAGTTCGAGCACCCTCAAAACCCCTTCTGTCATCTGTTGTACTGGCCTGAGCAGGCTTGGTAGGCAATGGCAATGGAAGTGGTACTCCTTTAGAGTAACCTCTATTGAAATTACTGCTAGAAGGTCGATTGTACTCTTTTTTTCTTCATACCTTCTAGAGCCTCCTCCTATAAGAATACTAAAGCACACGTAGCATCTAGATCCTGTGGTCTCTGTACCATCACCACCGATCTGATTTTCTCCTTTAATCTCTCAACAAAACGAGTGACAAAGTATATAGAACTGATGGAGTTATCATAAGCTAAGAGTTGGTGCATTAAACTGTCAAATTTTTTCACATAGTCAGCAATTGTTCCTTCCTACCTGATGTTGAACCATTGCCTAATCAACGATTGGTGTTTGTCACGACTAAATCGAGCACAAACCTTTTCACATAGAGCCTTCCATGAAATTCCTAGCAATTGAGGACAAACTGATTCAAGCCAAAATGTTGCGTTACCCACAAAATTTAGCGTTGCCAAACATACCCAGTTCCCAGGGTGGATTCCATAGGTTTTAAAGTATGTACCATAGTTGCTTCTCCATATTTGAGGACTTTCACCATAAAATTGAGGACAGTTCATGGCTGGCAACCCTCTAATCCAAAGTAATTGGGACTCTGATACATAGGTGCCTCAACCCCCATAGTACCTGAAACAAAATTCTGTCGGTGAAACAAATTTCCTACCGGGTTATGAGTTAGATTTATCTTAGATCGCATACCTTCTTCTCGGCCACGCCTAATTAGATCGTATACACCACCACCTGATGCCATGCTGCGCTGAGACCCGATTTGAGGTAAGCCATTTTCCTAGTCCTACTCACGAATCTCTTTCATCTTCTCCACCTTGATCTGAAGACCACCCACTGTTAATTGCAACCCATCAATCTTATTCTCTACTTCGGGCATCTAGGCTTCAACGATTAACTTCAGAGACAACAAATCGGCCCGGTCTCTCTGCTCTGATTCCACGCGCTTCTGCTTTGATTCTGTGAGCTTAACCTTCGCCTCCTCCATTTTCTTGAGCAGAAGATCAAGTTTACCCTTATTCTCCATGATTTTCGTGGCCTGCTTGGTGAAATACTTTGGCCTCTCCAGGGTCGCAAGCTCAATGATCGCTCTGAACTCAGCTAATCCGATTGTGGGGTTCTTTATAGATCCCTGCAGTTTCCTTCTAGGTTCTAACCTCGCACGGGAAGTATTACAGTCAAATCAAGAGAGTATTGATCAGTGAAGCTTTGATACCAGATTGATAATGCTCGCTCTCTCGGTAAATTCTTGCGTGAAAGATCAATTCATCCACCAAGCCGCCGCCACCAGATTTTCATATTACCCGACATGAGTTCTTACAGTGTTGCATTCCCTCACATATACCCCCTCACGTCCAACATGAGCCTTTCTGAACCCACGCGCTACTTGGCCCATTCTGGCCCATTGAAACGCACGCTTGGAACCCTTCTCCTTGCCGCGTGTTTGCCAGGTACGTTCCGCGAGCGCTGTAACGAATCTGGCAACTGGGCTGGTTTGCTAACAACTCGTTTTTTATAAGATGCATTTTTTGCGTATACAGAAAACTAACTTTCGTAATATGTTGATTCAGTTAAGTGGTGTTTGGTTAGTGGAACGGGATGGAACGAGCTTATTTTGGGGTGTTTGGTTCAAGGGACGAAGTGGGACGAGGACGTCTCGAAGGGAAATATTCTCGTTAGATGCGGGATAGAGCCATCCCTAGAAAATGAGCAGACAAGGGCGTCCCAGTTCGAGCGGCTCGAAGGCACGACACATAGGTGCAACTAGGGCGAGACAACGAGGGGCGATCGGGCAGCACGGCTTGAGGTCGGCTGAGGCAGAGCAAGCGCGACTGAGGGCGACGCGGTCACAAGGGCGGTACAACACTAACGGCTAGAGCGACAATGCATCGACAACAGCTCTAAGAAGAGGGATCTAGATGACGTATGAGACCCACATGTCAAGCACCCCATCCTATTTCATAAGTATCTCTAACTAAACAAAAAATATAAAACAAACATATCCTAACAACCAAAAAACCAAAAAAATAGGATGATTCCATCTCAAAAAAGTAGGATAGAACCGTTGCATCCCATCTCAGAAACGAGTTTCTAAAACCGTGCAGAAAAATGACATTAGGGAAACCAGTTTACCCAAAACCTCTTATCCAAACAACCCCTAAGCAAAAAAGGATCATGTATTATCTATAGTACAAACAGGAATACGCCATACATATTTTGCTAGTAATGAACTGTTTTATTTCAGTAGTATTTCTACAAATATTTGATCAACATCAGCATTAATTGGACCAGCTCTACAGCCGATCCGGGTAACTCTGAATGGGGTGTAAAATGCTTTCTTTAACCGTTTGAATTAACAGTACTCGTTCATCTGCGCCAAGATTCAGTGAACAAACTTCACTCTTAAGCAGATTTCAGCATCATGTGAATGTGTAGCACAGAATAACTTTACTTGCTGATCAGTAAGCATCATCTGAATGAATCCTCGGTGGCCTCACTGGAACAGCACAAACTAACATCTTTTGCTCTTCAAATATTATTTCCGCCTGTCAGCACTGATTGAAAGGCGTTCAAACGTTCTCATAGTGGGATCATCATGGACATTTCTTGCAGTTTTTGCCAGCGACGAGGACCTGGTCTCAAGTCCAGTTGACTGGTGAAGCCTCTGAATAGTTGATGGGCGGCTGCTGCCACTGCCGGCTGGAATTAGGTTGCTGCGATTTGGATCACTGGGATCTACAGAACTTGGTCTGCTGCTTGACAAGAGAGCTTTCCTTGATGTGCTCCCATTCCGAGATGATGAGGTGGGCCTTCTTTTATCTGAATCAACAGCCTGCGTGCATGGTAAAAATGAAATAAGCTTTCCAGTTATCACCAACAGGAATATAATGTAAAGGGTGATACGGCTATTATTTCAGGACGCTGCTAGAATACGGTATACCGTAATGTACGGTCTAGCTGTTCAGTTATTGAATAAAAATCAAAATAACAGGCATCATCTTTGTATCATCTGTGTATTGCAAGTATCATTGAAGCACCATTGGGGTATATTGCAAGAGTAACATCATTGTATCACTAGTGTTGCCAGTGTATTAGCAAGTATCGACATTGTCTCCGGAAAAAGTATCAACATTGTATCATGAAAAATTGAGGAAAAAACAACAAAAAACCAGATCTGAGGACAAATTTAGAAGGCCAAATCAACAAGAAACCAGCATGATGCCTGGCCACAGGCCACATGGCAGCTGCCTGACCATGTTACCATGGCCACCGTGCCACTCGCACCCCAGCTGCCCACGCGCTGCCTCAGCTTGCGTTGCGGCCAACCGCAGCTTAGCACCCCACCATCACCATAGCCAGGCTCTGCTCGTTGTCACTGTTGGATGGAGACAAATGGGGAAGGATGGAAAGGGAGAGGGAGAGAGATGGAGGAATGAATGTGGAGGATAAATGGGAAAAGTTCTGAATATGTAGCCTATACTATAGTGTCACGAGGCACCAGCTAAATCCATATTAGCCCACTAAGGCCATTTATATGCACTTACAAGCATTAATAACCAGATGTTGCTTTGTTTAACAAAATCAGAAACTGCATGCAAAGTACATACATGTTTGCCAAGTGACAGATAGTCAGATAAAAATTAAAACATGCAAACTAGAGCATTTCTTACCATCTTGGGTGCAAGAAGTGAATCCAGTATATTTCTGTGCTTTGTGTGTTCTCCATAATGGCCAGAACCAGAGCCAGTTCTTCTAGGAAATGCATCAACTATACCAGAGAATCGGTCAGGAACATCCTGTCTTGCTGTTAAGACAAAAAAAATTGAACCTGTTATTTCCCACCAAACTTATTTCCTGAACAGAAATTCCAAAATGGCCCTGCTACGACAAACCTGCAGCTCGTTCAGTCCGTTCTGCAGATGGTCCCACCAACCCACTTGTCCTTCCACTTGGCTGACAGTGAGGAAAGATGATACACATTTAGCATGGTAAAGCTTGCACTACATAAAAAACAATTAGAAAAAAGAATAGCAGACATACTCGCAATCTGTTACTTTCTGAACCTTGCTTCGTCCAATCAAATATATAATCAAGCTGGTACCCTGTAAGTATTGATAGGAAATCATTTAAGATGTAGATGTGGAGGAAAATTCATGTAATATATTTGAGCATACCTTCACGGATGAATAGATCCCGGAAAAGTTTCTTCAAATAGCTATAGTCTGGTTTATCTTCAAATCGCAAAGATCGACAGTAATGGAAGTATGAAATGAACTCTGTTGGATAAGCTTTACAGAGGACCTATGCAAAATTGTGTAGAACATGGTGATAAATAAGGATAGGATGCAATTTAATAAAACAATATGCCATGACTCTTCATAGAATTGTTTTTTAGTGGAAACTAATTAGTTACCTCAACTGGAGTTAGCATTTTCTTTTCACTGATTTTGTCATATTTCTGTTTTTTCGTCCCAGCTTTTAGACCTTGCCAAGGAAGGCTGAGATAGACAAGTTAAGATAGATAAGTACAATGTATTGTCACAGTCAAAATGGAATTTTAAAATTTAGAAAAGCAGTACATGTGTCACCTTCCTCTTAAGAAATACATCAGCACATAGCCAAGGGACTCTAAATCATCTCTCCTGCTTTGTTCTGTTGTGAAAACCAGAAATAACAAAACACACATGACAGTAGTCAGTGTCTGTCTGGTTGACCAAACACTTGCACATAACTTTGCACTGTTACAACATTTTGTTCCTTTAAATACATATTAATTTCTTATTTCAGCTTTTTAAATAATAAAGCCTCTTCTCATGAAGACAAGTCAGTAACAGGTAGTGACACTCACCTACTCCAAGATGGGTGTTTACACTAGCATAACGTGCTGTTCCTGTAAGATTTTTGTTCTCCCTAAGGTAGGAAAGAAAAACATGTAAGCTTTAAATATATATCCCCAGAAAAGTACATAATTATGTATAGAAAATATATCAGTACATAAACCAGGAATTTTTTTACTCTACAGAAGGAAGTAATCACTAGGTTTCCCATGTTACTGACCCTTTTCTCACAGTAGTACTAAATATAACAGAAATGGGTTTATCACAATCATGATTGATCACATTGCAATGCTTCTGTCATTACCATTAAGCATTTCTCATGGTCTAAAGAAATAAAAAATAGATCGCAAAACCGTGTGGGAAACCTATATAGTTAATAGCAGACAGCGTTTCACAGGTAGTGTTGCAAACTTCAAACCAAGGTTCAGGGAATCAAAAAATTGTGTAAAGCAAGCATTTCTGATTACCTGTAAGGTATATGCTTATGAGTTTGGAGGTCACGGTACTTCTTTGCAAGACCGTAATCAATGACATAAACCTGTTACAGAAGTATAGCAATCACTCAAAACTATGGCTGCAAGCAGAAATGCTTATTTCTTTATGTTATTCATTGCAAGATATATCATACATCGAGTAAAATGCAGCCCTCTGCTCAACAGTTGGCAGCACTACTAGAAAGGCATTTCATATGCGCATACGCTGAGTCGCAGAGCAACAGTAGGCACAAATAATAGAAAACAGATGCATTAACTATGTATTCTTCAAGTTCACTGTGAGTGCTTAGTAAAGAAAATGTTTTGGAAACTGGTGATCACAGTCAGTACTTTAAAATCTCCAAGACTCTGTACATTCATAACAAATGTTTGTAAAAAACTAAAGATCTGTTTTCCACTTATTAACTCCGTCTATGTTGTCACAACATAGCAGATTCCAAGCCTTCGTAAAGGAGGGGCTAGGGAGGGTCCCTTTCCCGTAAAAGGTTGTGTTGGGCTTGGCGAGCCAATGGAAAACCTAGCAACTCAAATGAAGATGAAACCTAAGTTTGGGTTTCAACTCTAGCCTATCCTAACTTGCTTGAGATTAAAAGGCTTTGAAGAAGAAGAATCTGTTTTCCATTTATTATATAAAAGAGTTTCCCCATAAAGAAGTTAGTACAACCATCAACCACATAAAACACAGCTAACAGCTGCTGTGGTAATATTATAGCTTCTCTTAGAAATTATGGTTGAAGGAGTTAGTACTGCCAGTTGGCAAAACATGGTCTTAGATGAATCATGAAACTTTATGGCACAAATGATGATATTAGCAATCAGGACAGATACTCAAATCAAGATGTTGCCACTACAAAAATATACAATTAGTCAATGAGACAATGACTGAGCAACCAACAACATCTGAAGCACAGAAAAATGAAGAATTAGATCTACCAGCAACTGTAGATGAAAAGCACAAACCTGGCTTGCTTTGCAGCCTAAACCCATAAGGAAGTTGTCGGGCTTGATATCACGATGAAGAAACCCCCTCGAGTGCATGTACTCTACCCTGTTGATCTGCACCAAAAAAAAACAGGTAGTAGATGGTGAAATCAGACAAATAAAGGCTTGAAATTTGACTTCGTTGATCATTAATTTATTGGAATTTGGTCATGCAGGTAACCAAAATTAATGGCTGAAATAGTACAGTCAGTAAGATAAACCCACCATCTGATCAGCAAGCATAAGTACTGTTTTAAGAGAGAACTTTCTGCTGCAGTAGTTGAATAAGTCCTCTAGACTTGGACCAAGAAGATCAATGACCATGACATTGTATTCCCCCTCCACTCCAAACCACTTCAGATGAGGAATTCCAGCTAAAATTTAGAGTCAAACATCGAAGTAATATCAGTAAACAGATTTATTTGAACAAACAAACAATGTGTCATATTAATACTCAGTTACTCACTTCCCCCCTGAAGAAGCATGTAAAGTTTTGACTCATAATGAAGCTGAGGATGCCTTGATTTTACAGATTCCTAACAAAATATGAGATGGCAGAAAAGGTTAGGTATTCTGTCCCAGTGTCAGCAGGGACAAGTAACCTGTGCTGACGCTGACAATTCATGTCAATATATAAATATTGCTCCAAGTTATGAAAAATGCCTTTTATTGTATTATTACCAACTTCTTCTCATAGCAGATCCCTTGCTCCATTTAAGCAAGCAATCAAAGGCATACAGGCTTACAAAGATAGAAATTGAACATATAAAAAATATTTGATAAAGGTTCTATTATAAAATACCAGAGATTAATTTTTAGCTGTGCTTGTCAGAAATGACATTCATGGTCAGAAAGGCAAGGTCAGTTCACAAAACTAGCAACTATCTGAATGTATGAGGAATGTTGCTTCAAAAGTAGATGCTACCAAACCACCACTTATCATAATGAATAATAGAAGGTTTTAAAGAAGTGCATCGACCACTGAACCTTAGAAATTATCTCAGGAGTTTCATTGAATGGTGCGTTCAAACATTGAAATAGACAGAAAAAATGCTTCCCAGCTACCCTACCATAGCCAAAACATGCATGAGGTATTCCAAATGGGCTAATTATTTCCTCGAAGGAAAACATTTTTGTGTAGTTCTTACAGGATGTAAATAGTAGCAGGCCAAGGGTTGGTGGGTCGACTCATGTTGTTCAAACATGTTTCAGTCTAAGTCCTCTCGTAAACAGGGACAACACCTAAATGAAAGGATTAAAGAATGTCAAACTTCCAACTGGAAGCAGCAAAGTCTTCACCTCTTTTTCCTTACTTCCCTAATTCTGAATATCATTGATAGTTTGATACCAGTTTGGTCAAAGGACCCCCCACCCACACACACACACACACAAAAAGCAGACCTAGTTGCTACTCGTATGAAATAGTATGGTACTGAGCAAAAGGTCATGTCAACGTTTTCCCAAGTACTTATATATGTAGTATCATTCATATTTCTGATCATGCTCTGCCACAAACCCTATTATGGGCTATGGTACACGTTCAGGCATCAAAACATCAGCTCAAAAATTAATACTGATAATATATCGCATATATTTGGCGCAGAAAATGCATATATTAGAAACGAAATCATCTTCACTCACCAACTTGATAGCTACCTCCTCGCCGCTATGTATGTTCGCGCCTGCAACCAAATCGATCAATGAACCAAAGACATCACATCAAAACAGTAAAGAAAAACGAAACGTGTTTCCCAGCACGAACAAGCGGCGACGGGACGAGAGATCCAATAACCCAACGAGGAGCGTACCAAGGTATAGCTCCCCAAAAGATCCGCTCCCAATCTTCCTCCCCAGCTTAAACTTCCCTCCGATCACGTGCTCCATCCTCGCGACCCCTCCGCAAGTTTCAGCAACGAATGCGCGCGGATCGCCTCCCCAAGAACCCAGTCACATTGCCCGGAAGCCGCGAGATTTGGGCCCAGAACACCCAAAAGGGATCCAGGATCCCCCTTGCCAAGGTTCGGCGACAGGAACCGCCTGAGAGACGTCGCAGGCAGCCCGAAGCCCCGAACTGGCGCAGACCGGCGTGCGAGGCCTCGAAGTCGAGGCGGGATTCGGCAAGCTAGGGATTGCCCCTCCGACGATTTTTGTTTCTGGGGAAATTTTTCGGGGGAAATCAGAGGTGGGGGATGGGGGGAGAGATGGATGAGGGAAACGGAAAGACGGGGGGCCAGGAGAAGAGTACAGGCGGTGCTTTTCTTTCTTTATTACCCTCGCTGGTTACGTTTTGAAATTTGACCTAACACTTAATAATTAAAAAAATTAATCATATACACTCTATTTAGATAAAAATCGAGGATTTATTCTCCTACCCACGTGCCAATGAGGTGTGAAGAGTAAATCCTCAATTTGATAAGAGTATAGGATCGAATTTCACATTAAAATTTGACTAAAAAATTATTAAATAGACTTTTATATAATAATTAAAAAATAAATTTAAATAACTTTGTTACTATTTATTTATTATATTTTAAAAAGATGAGTTATTTATTTATGAGAATGATATTGTTTATTTGATAAGAGTGGACATATAACAAGAATAAAAACTTGATAGAAATCGTAAAACGATGTAAAACTTGGTAGTACGTGAAAGTGTTAAGAACACTAAAATAACTTTTTAAAAAATCAGTCGGACTATATGGTTTGCGCAAATCATCTTTTGCTTTTCCTCCGGTCTTTTTGTTGCCTGTGTTTTCCTTCTCTGCCTCTTTTTTTATGTATATGCCTTTTGTATTATTCCGTACCTGCCAACTACGGGTATCTTGTCGAGGATTCTCCAAAATAATGGGTGTGTTTAGGAGAGATGTCCACGTCGGTGGCTAGAAAGATGTACTGAATGTCTGTATGTGTGGACCTAAACTAATGTCAACAGCAAAATTTCATTCTACCGACAGTAGTCTGTATATACTTTTTTAAATTTTCTATATTAAGTACTCCACCTGAATTTTGTTTATGCTCCAAAACTATTTCAATTTGAATATTCTTGGAAAACAATTTCACCAAATATAATCATAAATCCCTAGTATTCATATGATTTTTTTGCGTTTTTCTAAAACTTAAAATCGAACCTGCTGGTCTGCCTGTATCGACTTGCAACAGCTGACCAATTATCGCAGAAAACAAGCCGTACCGCTAACCCTGCTCTCTAAGCATGCATAGTTTGATAAGATTTCAGTAAGGAGGATGTGGTATTGTAGAAAAAAATACTCAATGTGTTTTATATTACAAACGGTTTGACTTTTTTTATAATTATATTTTAACCAATTTTATCAAAAAAATATATTAATAACTATAATATCAATTTAATTTATTAATTCTGCCATGAAATAGGTCTTAACAGTTTATT
>ASSH01053250.1:0-10088 GCA_000418225.1 Zizania latifolia
GCAGGCGGCGCGCGGCCTCCTCGCCCTCGGCGACTACTGCCAGCGCCTCCGCGCTCTCAGCTCACTCTGGGCGGCGCGCCCCCGCGAGCCGGCGTAAGCTCGCTCGCTCGCCACCGCTGATCAATCACAATTCACCATGTCTCACCACGTACGCCATTGATACGGTGCGTGATCAGACCCCCTGATCGATCAGCGGAGAGGAAGAAGAAGCCGACAAGATCTCATCAGTCATCACTGTGCTCTCCGGAGGGAGACGACATCACGCCAGTGAGCTTGCTCTGCAGTGGCTTCAGCTCAGTAGCTCAGTTTCAGCTCTGCATTAGCAAGGACAAGAACTGAGAAACGGACGTGTTCAAAGATGACATCAGCAGCCGCTAGAAGAAGAAGAAGAATTTGAAAGACGTGTAAATATTATACAGTAATTAGCTTGCTTGGGTAGAGTTCCACATGCCTGATGTAATTATTTTTGCTGCTCAACTTGTGATTGCTGCCATTTGCAAAGGGCAAGTCAGGGTGATCATATGAAATTTTTCAGTAGCTAGAACATAAAACTTCAATAGATTTAGTTTGGTTTTACACACTACAGAATTTACTTTGGTGGAGTTGCCTCGACCATTTGTCAGGATTGCTATTAATTAGGGGAAATGTTAGAAATATTTCCATTACTATCGAGGGATTTTACCAAAAATTGGACATCAATCAAACAAATGCCAGATAATATTGAAGTCACCAAACAATAAGTGATGTATATTTTGGCAGAAATTTATGGCTTTGTACTACGAACGATCTAGTCTTACTCCATGACTGTAGTATTTTTTTTAGAGGGATTCTTTAAAACACAAAGATTTTTACAGGATTTTCATGACAGTTAAACTAAATTCGAAAAAATTCCCTTAAAAATACTCATTTGGAGCCAACTAAGGATGACCTGCATTTGTATGTTGAACTGAAGAACTTGCTTTAGATACACGTTTAATCCCTGTTTGTTTCGGTCTTAGCTTATGGTTTAATTTCGAACAGCTTTTCCAACTTCCAAGCTCTATAAACATTATTAATTTTTAAATCTATTTATTAATTTTTATCATTAAATTTATTCACGTAACCCTTAAATAATTTCCATAAACCTCAGCTTCATCACTCAATTCTCCAGCCTGTTTCAAAAGGGCCCTTGCACTAGCTTCAATTTCCGCCTTCTACTTGAATAAGCGGTTAAGAAATACGCTTTCCTGAGCGGGAGGCGTCCATCCAGCCGCACGAGCGAAGCGAGTGCCCCGTTTCGACGGGGCGGATAATGCCACGTCATCCACTCAGCGTGCATCCGACGCTACGCCACGCCCCCTCGAGCGGCTACTAGTACCACCCTCGGCCGCCGAGACCCAACCAAATCGATCCCCTGCTCGAGCGAAGCCCGCAGCAGCGCAGCCGCGGAGCTCTCCCCCGGCGGCGATCGCGTCCGGTGAGCCCCGCTAACCTCTCTCTCCGCCACCACCTGCTGCTCGGTTTACTAGGTCCATGCTCCCTCCCTCCCGGTCGGATTCGGCCGCGCGGTGTGTCGGGGTTGGTTGGTTGGTTGGGGTGCGCTTGGTGCGTTGCTGGTGTGGGGTGCGCTTGCGGTTTTTGGGAGCAGTTGGTGAGGGGGGCAAAGCGGAAGCATTGGATCCTCCGGGGGGTTCACGCGGCCGTCGGAGTGGTTCTGCAGGTGGATGTATCATGTAGGGACAATGTTGATGCTTTTAATTTTGTTTCCTCTAGCGATGTGGTGTTGTTTGGTGAGTTGACCTGTGTTTGCGAATTGAGGAAGCGTTTTTAGTGAAGCGAACCGAGGGTTTCTGTGTATTAGCTCTCATTGCACTATTTGGTTGGCATTGGCTGAATTGTGGAGTTCTACTTTGTTCCCTGTGCGCTTGTGCCGCTTTTGGTGCGGTGCTTTTGGGGAGATTTTCCATTCGGTTTACTAGCATATACAATGATTTGCACTGTTCTAAGTTGGAATGTGCGCTCTAGCTTGGGAGATTGCAAGATTGACTTTTGCATTGTTGATTTCTCTTGTTTGTTTCTTATGATATTTGATAAATTTGAATAATCAGGCAGAAGGAGATGTCAACTCTTGGTCTTACCACAAACACAAATCCAAACAAGTCATTCGAGGTATGATGCTTTATGCATTAGTTGTCCTTTCAATGTGTGCATTGTTCCTCACGTCCTGTAAATACAACATATTTACTGGAAATTATTTATGTTTACATGTAAATGTAGGTACTTCCTAATCCTGGTGACTCTGTTTCGAGCCTCAGTTTTAGTCCAAAGAGTAATCTTCTGGTGGCAACTTCCTGGGATAACCAGGTAATTTCTTTTTACCTGTAAATTTTCAGTGGGCATTTATCAATGTGTTCTTACCAAGTTTGAGTTTGACTTTTGTACAGGTGAGGTGCTGGGAGATTGTTGGTGGGGGTAGTCAGCCAAAGGCATCTATATCTCATGACCAGCCGGTATGATCTCAATATTTCTTTCAAGAGAACCTTCAAGTAATTTACTAGATTAATTTTCCTAGTATTTTAGTATCTTGTGCGCTGATTGATTTGTTTCCTTCCATCAGGTCCTCTGCTCAGCTTGGAAGGATGATGGGACTACTGTATTCTCTGGAGGTTGTGATAAACAGGTAAAGATGTGGCCTCTGTTTTCTGGTGGGCAGGCTCAGACTGTTGCAATGCATGATGCACCTGTTAAGGAGATCGCATGGATTCCTCAAATGAATCTTCTTGTTTCCGGAAGCTGGGATAAGACTCTAAGGTGCGAGAAATCCAATCCTTTGCAGCCTCAGTATTCCTTTTTACATGGAATTTGAATTCATATCACACGCTCTATTAACTCTGATATAGTTATTCACTAGTTACTAACTTACTATGGATTTGAAATCTATGCCTTGTGATTACTGCTAGAAATATTCATTTAGAATTTTAGCATGTTTGACTGTGGGGATCCTGATTGCTACTGATATTTGATTTGGGAAGCCTGAGGTCAAGCATCTAAGTTCAAGCTGTCTATTTGATTAATATGCATGCATTTTATATTTGTGTTTGTCTGTGCTTATTTACTTTATCTGGTATGGCCCATATTTGGTTTGTATCATCTTTTTACGGGCATTACCAAATTTTAGTAGCAATCCAAATGGCATTATCAACATTTTTGTGGGGAAATTTTGGTAACTAACCAAACTCTCCCTTGATCTTCATCTAAATTGCAGCACATAGGCTTCTGATCTTGATTATAGTGATCTGTTCTAGTCGACATACAATACTGATCACTCTACTATTTATAGGTATTGGGACACAAGGCAAGCAAATCCTGTCCATGTTCAGCAACTTCCCGAGCGTTGTTACACACTTACAGTGAATTATCCCCTTATGATCGTGGGAACCGCTGATCGTAATCTGGTGGTCTTCAACTTGCAGAATCCTCAGGTCATTGTGTTTGTAAACTGACCTCATATGTCCCATACCTTAAAAATGAAGAGTGGGGCTCACTCTTATTGTTATCTGTGGCTTCTGATATCGAACTGAGTTTATTGTTTCCTGTTTTGATCATTAGGCGGAGTTCAAGCGCATCCAATCACCACTCAAATACCAGACTAGGTGCCTTGCTGCATTCCCGGATCAACAAGGATTTTTGGTAGTGCATTTTTTAAGTTGATAGTCTATCGTAAATGTTCAAATAGATAGACTGTTGTAGCTACGCTTTATCATTGATTGTAGCATGATTATTTGTATTTATCCAAATGCATTGTCTTCAGCTAGCGCCAATTTGACACCAAAAAATCAGTACAAGATTTAGCACGTAAGATCATGTTTAGCAATTTGTATAGTTGTGCATCTTCCCATTTATAATCTGCCTACAAATGTCTAGCGCGGTAGGTTCTGGTATGAGCTTGGACCAATCAGTTCTTTTGTTGTTACCCATATTCAGCATTAACTTTTTTCTATATCAACATATTGGATAGAACGGATCAATATACCTGAGGATATTTTTTTATTTTCTTTTATCACCATATTTCATGTGACATTGGACAAGAGATATATTTTTCATGTTTCTGACCGTTGCTTTTGTTTCAAGGTGGGTTCCATAGAAGGAAGAGTTGGTGTGCATCATATTGATGACTCACAGCAAAGCAAAAATTTCACATTCAAATGTCACAGGGAAGGGAATGATATTTTCTCTGTTAATTCACTCAACTTTCACCCAGTAAGATCTCTCTCCCTTGTTTTTATATAACAGAGCATATTTGTAATTTTTTCTTACGTAGCTGTGGAGTATACAACATGTCATATTAGCCACTTTTGCTGTCATGGAAAATGCCCATGCAGGAGAGTTACTTAGTGGTGGTGCATTTTTTCTATCATCACTTGATCTGTAGAACAGCAAAAGCACATTTTCTTGTCTTCAACAAAATATCTTGAAATTAATCCTTCCTCCATTGAAGAATATAAGACAGGTTTTCCACGATTCAAACTTTATAGATTTTGACCAACAATTAGTCTAACAATATATGTAACTTTATCTATGCCTATACTAGTGGTACCATACTACCTTGGATTGGTATCTCAAAGTTCTTCCATATGATCTTGATCGGTGTGCCCATTGGCAGCCGCTTAAGTGCTCAGTGCTAGCCCCATGCCTAGGCCACCAAGCTGATTTTTTCCTGCTAGACAGCTGCTTAGCCCACTTTGGCAATGTTAGGCACTAGCCTGCCGCAGCCTGCAATGCCTGCGCCTAGCGCCAATGGCAACACTAACCTTGATTTTGTAGCCAGCCACAAAGTTCTATGTTGAAGACTGCCACGTCAAACCTCACCTTATAAAAGTCAATGAAAGGAATATCAAATGTTAAGAGCTTAATATAACAACCATGCACTACAATTTATCATGCAGATGTTGCAATACTCCAAAAGGAGTATTATAGATGTCTCAAAATACTCCAAACATGGCGATAAGGATTATCTTTGATTCCGTTCAGCAACTGCAAATCATGTCTATTGAACGTTACACATACATCATAGAACACTTTCAGTGCTTTAGGTTATTTTCTTTTTGCTTACTTAGAGATCTTATTCATTGACTTGGTGTGCTTGATTGATTGTAAGATATTCAGTTGAATACATCTCTAGGCTGTTTTCATTGAGAAAATTGAGAAAACATTGTGTACTTACTGGTGAAAATTTTGAAGTTGGGAAATCATAGTTTGCGAAATTACATGTAGGGTTTCATATTTTATATCACCTGTCACAGGTTCATCACACATTTGCAACTGCTGGATCAGATGGTGCATTCAATTTCTGGGATAAGGATAGCAAACAAAGACTGAAGGTTTGACATCCAAGACTCTTTTGAAGTTCCACTTGTACTGGCTATCTGGCTATTGCAATTGATATTTGTTCCCTTGAGTCTTCAATAATTTTACCACATATTTGCTTTACCTATGATATTAATGCCTTGCATAGATATTCTTGCACATGTACATCTGGAAACCAAACCAAGATAAAGCTCATGAATGCACCATTATAAGTTTATAACTGTGATCAAGAAAATATCATCTGTTTGTATCAAGAAAATATCATATGTCCGTATCAAGAAAATATCATCTGTTCGAATCTGCTCGACATTGTGATGAGTGGTATTCAATTATTTTGCTAAGAATAAAAACATCTTACATTTTCCCTCCACGACATGGACTCTCTTACCATGTGAGCTATCATCTGCCTAACTTGCCATCAGAATATCTGTTCTGCTGGTAGAAATAGTGTATTCAATATTGCAATTATATAATTGCTTAGCACAGGGAGGGTCATTTGTGTGTGGTAAATTTGTTTTGTTGCAATCAATTTCTCATACACAGCCTTTTATTTTATACAGAACATAATCATTTGTTTCCTTTTTCACTTTTTTCCACAGGCTTTTAGTCGATGCCCCCTTCCCATTACTTGCAGTACCTTTAATAGTGATGGGTCGATATTTGCTTATGCGGTAAGTAGTCAAGTGAATTTTCTGTCTTGTTGTACTTCATTAGTTTGTAACTAGATTTGTTTATGTGAGTCAAGTGATGCTTTAGATTGTAACTAGGTTTGTTTATGTGCAATTTCAACACCGTGTTCTCTGAGCAGGTTAAATTTTTATGTCTTTTGTTGCTTCCTGTGCCACAGTTCTGCAATGAGCTAGACATCTTGAATGTACATATTAATTACAGTCAAATCAGTGTGAGATGTTCCATCCATTAGATAAATTTTGAGTTCAAATGAATGCTTGTTCTGCGGAACAGCTATTTTTTAAATGCATTCCCTTAGATTTTGAATTCAAATGAATGATTGTTCTTGTTGAACTGCCATTTTTAATGAAAAATGCGTTATTTAATCATTTTTACTGGGTCTCCCGGTTTTGAAGAAAAACATTACGGTTTTATAACCATATTTACTGGTAAGCAGGTCTGCTATGACTGGAGCCGTGGGGCTGAAAATCACAATCCTGCAACAGCAAAGACATCCATCTATCTTCATAGTCCGCAGGTAATATCTGTTTACTCTTGTGTTATTGCCCTGAGATTCACTCCTGAAAGTCTGTCTTAAGATGCGTTTGCACCGACGTTCCCTCATTTGAACAGGAATCCGAGGTTAAAGGAAAGCCAAGAATCGCAACAGGAAGGAAGTGATTACATCCAGCAAAACCGTGCACAAGAAATCATGTACATCTTGCAGGACGCTTTCTTTTGGTTGGTCATTTTTTGTTATGTCCAGTCTTGTCTTGGCATCAGTACATGTAAATTTCAGTCTACTCGGTAGTCACGGAAGAACGGGAAGATAGGACCTAGTCTCAGGTCTTAGCATGCATCTGTTTACAAGGCCTAGTCGTGTTAAATTATCTTTGTCAAGTTTCTGGGAGCTTGTTGTCATTGTCGACACAATCAGGTCACTCTACCATAAGGAAAGTGTTGCAAGTAATGTAAATTGTATTGTTGCAAATGTAGCTTGATCTTTCGTGGAATCATCGCTACGTTCCGAGATCTATAAACTTTTCCGGTGAAAAGCAGTCGGTGCTAACTTTCTGGTTTTAGTCTGTAAATCTGAACATCTGAACAGCCTGTTTGAATTTGAAAAACAATGGCACCCATCTGGAGGGCAAGATCAACTTGTCCAATTCGTTTTGGTTGGTGTTCATATAATCTCTTCGCCATTACTGTCAGGTTTTCTAATGTAAAGTGTGATTGGCTCCGTTAACCTCCAGCTTCAGACGAGCCAACTTCATCCGGTTTGTCTCCAGATTGTAAATCGTAGGCCTGTCCCAGAATCAAACACTCCAAATTAAGTAGCTAAAAACAATCAATCATCAATAATTAGATGGATTTTGTCTGATCGTGGCCATAGGAATACCGGCAAGAATCAATGATTTTTTTGAGAGCTTATTTGGACTCACACCCACTTGGAGGAGCACAGGTAAGCTACGATAACATCAATAAAAATTTTCTACCTTGCACATCTAAAGATCATGTGAATAAGAGACCATGGTTTACCATTGAATGCGCAGTGAAATGGAAGATAGAATCAAGGTTATTTTAGTCGGATCAGTCAGACGCAATAATTATATAATTTGAAACTCACAACTGTGCCAAAGGGTAGTGTTTGATTCGAACAAAACACCTCACGGGCTGTTTGATTCAGACTTCACAAGGCATGAATATGCCACTAACCTCGAGTTCAGTGTTCATCAGCACAGTGTGAAGCTTACTAATGGAGCAAAAGGAGAGCACAGGATGGAGACTCGTTATCACCTGGTCTCCAAAAGCTCTAGTGAATCTTCTCCAATCATGTTGCTACACGGTGCTGTTACTACACGGTGAGGATGAGCTGCACCGTAAAGAGATTAAGAGAAGATTACTCCGATGCACAATTTTCAGACACAGCCATTAAATCTTAACAGCAGTACGGTGGCGAAGGATTTGGCAGCAAAAAGGAATGAGAACCATCGTAAAAAAAACGTGCCTATCTCCGAAGGCCGTTTCTCAAATTCCCTCCTGTTATGTATTCAAAATCATAGAAATGCCAGATTGCCAGAGGCTTACAGAATGTACAGCTGAATATGGTACATGCTGACTTTAGCACCATTTGCAGCCATGGAATTCATAATTCAGCTCTTAGTTTCTATAATATAGTTAAACTTTTGACGATGTAGTTGCCAGAGAGTTACAATACTCGCCTTACATTTACTATAACTATATCAGCTTGAGAACGCCTGATAGTCTTGATTGAGCTACATGATGTGTTCAGAGTGCATCTTTACCAGGAGATCGATTAACTGCTCTTCGACGTCATGCTCCTTGCTAGGCCTTTGCACAGTTGTCCTCCCATTGCTTGTGACCATCACAACTACATCTTTGTAGTTTGCTAACTCATTGGCCACCACAACATTCATACCATACTTTCTCAAAGCCACCTCTGCCTTCTGCAGAAGGATATCTGGATCTGTCTCAAGCTGCAATTTGCAGGTATTAGTGGCCAACAATAAGGCGGGTTACTCTAGATAATAAGATATTGGAGAGTAACACGAGCAGAAGAAAGAGAAAAGGTGATGCTTTTCTTTATAGCAGGAAAGAGACTGAGCAACAATAGCTCCCACTGGAAGCATGAAAACACATCGATCTAACCTTGAAGGAAACACAAAATGCTGAAGGAGCCCAAAGTTTTCTCAGGATGAAAAGCATCTTCGGAACTTGATTGAGTTGCATGTTCAAAGGGCCACTTGCTGACTCAATTTTATGTTTAGCCTGCCAAAACATGTGTAAGGTAAATGACCATGTTGCCTAAAACTACGAGTGCATGGGGTGCAATATACATGAAAACATCTGATAACAAGTGGAGTTTATACTTATGCTAAGTAATTAGCTGCCAAAACAAACCATATCAATACATGGTTCTGAAGTTTCAATATTTTGCAATTGTATAACTCTAACATGGTGCAAGTAAGAGGGGTTGTGATCTCTTAAATAAGGATCACCAACTTAGGAAAAACTAGCCACCAATATATAGAGCCATCTATTGCTACATATCAGAAGCCTACAAGCATAATTATCTGCTATACACCAACTGCTATGAGTATACATGTTACTGGTTTGTTTCACTGTGGAAGGCACACAATGACATGGCCAGAAGAGTAGAGCACTAGAGCATACCATGCTTTCCCATGGAACATAAAAGTCAGAAACTGCTGCAGCAAGGTAAAACATTCCGTGTTGACCCAAGCAATTCATCTCTGTAGATACCATTTGCAATAACTATTGGAAAAACAAACAGAACAGATAATTCAAATTCCTAATAAGTATATTAGCATGTCCAAGCTCAAGCTTTTGTTGAAGAAAATAACAGAATTGGCAAGTTCCTAACATATATGATATGCAAGACTACCTGAGCTCTAAATGTTTTTCAAATTCCCAACCTTCTCCCCACCTCCCTAACACAGCACCACAATGTACTGGAGCCAAACTGTGATTGAATCTGTTTGCAACGTGAAGCCATATAATACCTCTGCGAAGCAAGGTACATAATTTTTACAATGCCAGCATTAGCAATAGTAGATGTGTGAGCACAAATGCAACTGGCCCATCTCACTCAACTGATGATTCACTATTCAGTTAATTGCGGGTCCAATGCATATATATGCATTTTAATTACATTTCAAGCAAATGAACTAGCAATGCGTCATGGGTGAATGGGCAGCAGCCTAGCCAGACCTGATTGCATAGCTATGTGAGAAACTGACAATGCCTTCTATTTTTTAAGAATGTGTATATGAAAACATGTTCCAAAACAGATGTGCAAAACCTGAAGATACTCAAAGATAGTGGTGAAAGGAAGTTTCAACAATAGGCCTTCATCAGTCGCCTGCAATCAAGGAAACAAGCCACTGGTCACAGTACTGTATCAATCTGACATATAAGTTGTAACCAATGCATGGGAAGAGATTCATGGCATACAAACAGAAGAGTTTATACCTTCCAATAATTGCTTATCGCTGTCTTGACCACCGTCGCATGAGAATCTGGGACTGAGG
>KE372249.1:3915-20018 GCA_000418225.1 Zizania latifolia
GCGCCTCCTGAGCGCCGCGTGCACGCCGCCTGTGCCCTAGCCCCAGCCAGCGGCTAGGGTTAGAGGGAAGAGGGAGGTGGCTGGTGGAGAGAGAGGTGGAAAGGGAGAGAGAGAGAGGTGGGAGGAGGTAGGAAAAGACACCTCAAAAAATCTGAAAATATTTTTCAATTAACTCAAATCCTCCAAGTGATACAAGGGTTAGGTCCCCTTATATATAGCCCACATGGACCAAGGGAAAAGACCCTAATACCCCTTTGGGAATGTTCGATACAGACTCTGGCTCACAGGGCAAAAACGTAAAATTACAGACACAGATATTTATTCGGTGCCGAACTTTTCGTAGCCGCTACGACACCGCTATCTTTAACTTTAAATTGCTTTTCCGTTAGGAGTTGACGGTTTTAAGCTGAAACCATCAAAGCGCCCGTCGCCCTTGCACCGTGCACCCGGATTGGACCGACCCGACCCAGCAGCTCCTCAGCCCGGCAATCGGTCGTCCGTGTACCTGAGCCGCACCGGTCAACACCACGACGAGTCACGTCCACTTGCCGCCTTTGCTCCATGTACTCGGATTGGATCGCCACGATCTTGCGACTCCTCAGTCCGACGATCGTCCATCCGTATACCTGAGTCACACGGGCAACACCACATCAAGTCACTGCCTCTCCTCAGAGGACTTCTCCCATCTTCATCTTCAGCACATCTTCTCTTCATCTCATCTTCTCTCCCGTTGACAATCACTCATCATCCCCATGGTGAATATCATGGCTCCTCATCGGCACATCAATCCCTATAGTTTGAACTTAACCGATGCAGCACACAGACATCATGCTAGGACTATCATGAATAAGACTGAACCGATTGACAAGATAGCAAGTAATTCATCGGCTAAAACTCTGATGCACATCAGGCTAGTAGATTAGCTCAAACCATCCCGTATACCTCTTTGTCAATACGATGGAACAGACTCAACCGAGACAGCATCAATATTGACGATCGGTATATGATCCAATCTAAAGTAATCTATAAGATCGGTGTGATTAGCAAACACATTGATTCGAGCCATAAAGCACATTGTAAGAAAGAAGAACCAACGCATTACACCAATAACTAGCAAACCTACTCAATCTAATCACAGTATCAGACCTAACCGAGAAAGCCATGAATAGATTAATCAATTTACTAAGAAGGCTATCCCTGACGTGATTAGAGATCAGACCTAACCGATGCAGCCTGATCCCGCACGGGGAATCGCCCTAATGCTACATACCTAAAAGTTGGTGATGCGCCGAGGGTTGATTGATTGGTTGTGTGAATATTTTACAAGAGCCCTGAGCCTAACTATTTCTAGCCGGGGAAAACAGCTTATTCGTGTTTGACACGGAATCTAAACTAACTTTATTATCTATCACTTAAATATAAAATCTTGCGAAGCCTGAGCCCATGTTGCATGTGTTCTGTCTTGACCCTTTGAACTCCTTCTGGCGGCCCATCGGCCCAGCCTCTTGGCCTAACATCCTCATGGTGTGTCGGCCCAATTTCTGGTGTCAACACTATGAAGAAGCGATGGTGGGACTAGACTCTGAGAAATGACTTGGAGCCATGAGATCTGAGCTTGAACCCATATATACCAATCAAGTTTAGAACTTGGTTGATCCACCCAATGGTGTAAAAACCATTGAGTGTAAATGGGTTTTCAAGAAGAAGATGGACATATATAGAAATGTTCACATCTATAAAGCGTGATTGGTGGATAAAGGTTTCAAGCAGATTCAAGGTGTTGATTATGATAAAACATTCTCGCCCGTCACAATGTTAAAGTCTATCCAGATCATTCTAGTGATTGCTGCATATTTTGATTACGAAATATGGCAGATAGATGTCAAAACAATTTCCTTTATGGAGATCTAAGTGAGGATGTGTATATGGCACAACCGACCAGTTTTGTCGATCCACAATCAGCTAGAAAGGTATGCAAACTGTAGAAATCCATTTATGGATTAAGGCAGGCATCTCGAAGTTGGAATATTCGTTTTGATGATATGATCAAAGGGTTTGGTTTTATCAAAAACAAAGAAGAGCCTTATGTTTATAAGAAGGCTAGTGGGAGCACGCTTGTATTTTTGGTCTTATATTGTTGATCAAAAATTATATACCTATGCTGGAGTCTGTTAAGTCTTCCTTGAAAAATAGTTTCTCTATGAAGGACTTAGGAGAAGCAGCAGATATTCTAGGTATCAAGACCTATAGAGATTGATTAAGGAGGCAAATTGGATTAAGCCAGGATACATATATTGACAAGATGTTGAAGAGGTTCAACATGCAGGATTCCAAGAAATGTTTTCTACCGATGTCACATAGCATAAATCTCAGCAATACTCAGTATCCGAGTACACCTGATGAGCGAGATAAGATGAATGGGATTCCATATGCTTCGACAATTGGATCCATCATGTATGCCATGCTATGTACACACCCAGATATCTCGTATGCTTTGAGTGTCATGACCTAATACCAATTGGATCCAGGTGAAAGTTACTGGATAGCAGTAAAGAACATCTTAAAGTACTTAAGAAGAACTAAAGATGTGTTCCTAGTCTATGGAGGTGAGGAAGAGCTCATTGTAAGTGGTTACAATGATGCAAGCTTCCAAACTGATAAGGATGACTACAGATCATAATATAGATTCATCTTCTATCTCAATGGTGGAGCGGTGAGCTAGAAGAGTTCTAAGCAAGAGATGATAGCAGATTGTACAATAGAAGTCGAGTACATAGCAGCTTTAGAAGCTGCAAAGGAAGCTGTTTGAATCAAGAAATTTGTTTCTGAGCTTGGTGTAATGTCTAGTGCCTCTAGTCCAATGGATCTCTATTGTGATAATAGTGGTGCTATCGCACAAGCCAAGGAGCCTAGGTCACATCAAAAATCCAAGCACATACTTCGGCGATATCATCGGATCCACGAGATAGTGGATAGGGGAGATGTAAAGATATGCAAAGTGCAAAGTGATCTGAATATTGCAAATCCATTGACAAAGCTACTCCCACAGCCCAAGTATGAGGCACATACTAGGTCTATGGGTATTAGATATCTACATAGTTGACTTTAGTGCAAGTGGAAGATTGCTAAAATTATGCCCTAGAGGCAACATAGAGATGTTGTGGCGTACTATATTTATGAAATAAAGTTATCTTGTTCCTTCAAATAGATATCATCATTATGGATCAATGAGTATGTGACTCATTCAGGAGACTCATAATGTAACTATTTCTAAATGATTCCCTGATCAGATATAGGTCATATATGGAACAGATATGACTGAGATTGATATGTCTATTGATTGATGATTATGTCTCATGGATCATGGGTATGGAGATACCAACTCAATAACATGGACGTATGTTGGATAGACCTGCTACGAGACACTATTGAGATTTGATGTGTCATTAGTAGGTCTCGGTAGTGTTTATATAAAGTCCTTAGACCTGAGATCTTCATGGTTCCCAACATTCGTAGTAGCTTACTTTGGGAATACTAAACATTACTCCGTAACTAGGTAGTTATGAAAGTAGTCATCAGGTCTGCTATAAAACATGTAGTGGGATGTAACTAATCAAGATAGAATTTGTCCCTACTTACGGAGAGATATATCTAGGCCCCTCAATGTAATGGATTATGGCAGTGCATGGTTATGTCGACGTGATTAAGGAGTTAGTCACAAGTTATAATCCAATACGGAGATCAAAAGAGTGATTGAGCTATTGATAGGATGACACAAGTCTCTCCTTGTGCTCGATTAATATCATGAGACAAAGGGATTTGTACATGAGGAATATTACAAGGTTCAGCCGATATGATCTTTACATATACTTGGGTTAATATGCTTTGCTAGAGGCCACTATTAACGGAGTATTGGAAAGGAGTTTTCATATGTTAACCAAGTTATTCATAAACCTACAGGGTCACATACTTAACGGATTGAAACACTGGATTTGAATAGAATACGAATTAGGCTCAATTTGGATAGAGATCCAAACGGTTTAGATAGAGATCCTAATAGATCAGATAGGGATCCGAGTAGAGTCCTAGTTGGGCCTGGTAGGGCCCAAGCTAGAACGTCTATATATAAGAGGGCGATGGGCTCATGCACGATATGCTTTTTGCGCGTGACTAATATGTTTGCCACCACAAGCAAAATCCTAGCCATCGCCTCTCTTGAGCCCTACCATCTCACCGACCACATGGGTGCTAGTACACCATCGGCCAGCATTCCACCCTTGGACGTGTGGATACTAATAGAAGCGTTGCTTGACTACATCGCTCATCGGCATCAGCATCGCTGATTGGATCAGCGTTGTCATCGGCTCCTGGAAGATCGGTCGAGGAACCCCATTTGGGTGAAGGATTCCTGAGAACGTTGATCGGCTTCCTAACCACATCGACGCACATGTGTTGGACCGGCTCGCTACTCCAACTCTTCTTCCACTGTGGCGCACGCTAAGTGGTAATGATCTATAGTCCCTCTTAGCAAGATCTCACGTCACGATCGTGATCTCAACCAATTCGATTTCCAAATTCTAGACTTGCCAATTTACCAAAAATCAAAACTGCAAAAGGAAGTTGTATCCCCGCAAGACCCCGGCCCAGTGAGGCGAGGCGAGTGCACGCGCGTAGAGCTTTCCTTCTCTCTCCCCATGTACATAGCTTAGGGTGTGTTTGGTTGAACTGTAGATTCTAAAAAAGCTGCTGTGAGCTGTGAGATGTGGAAAAGCTGCTGCGAGATGTGAGCTGTGAAAAAGCTGAAAAGCTGTTTGGTTGTAATAGCTGTGGATTTATGTTTTTGTAGCTCCTGATGTTTGGTTATATTATTAATATGTAATTTTGCATGTAAATCATTGTCATCATAAAATTTTGTAATGTTTATACTAAAACTATACATTTTTGAATTACACTAATATGTTACATTTTACTAAAAAATTTCCTTTTCAAATTTTACATGAACCGGCATGTTATAATGGCATGGTGGGTAATTTTCGTTCAAAGTTGAACTGAGAAGCTGTGAAAGTTGAGATCCCCCTAGCTTTCAGTTTGTACTAAGAAAAAGCTGCTGCTTTTGAAAAGGCTTATTGGCCCTACGACCTACTTGGTTCAGCTTCTAGCTTTCTAGCTATGAAGCTGGTTGAAAAAGCTGAACCAAACACAGCCTTAGTAGAGTGGAGACAACCGTATTATATAAGTTGGTTATCCTTCACCTACACTAGCAATATGGGACTAAAGGTTTCCACCACCCTCTTGTATGTCATGGGCCTTTAAAATTTATTTGGAATTTCTGAATATCTCATGGGCCTAGCCCATATATTCCAACAATTCTCACATGAAAAAATTATTACATACCCTGCTAATACACAGGGCAATCCACTTGTGATATGCATAGAACACAATATGCAGTGTAGAGGATAAGAGCAGGACACTCACGATGGAAAGGGGGCAACGCAGATCTAGGGACTCAACAGCGCATGGATCCAGGGACTTGACAATTGTTGACACTAGGATTTAGACCAATATGGCATTAGAGGAATTGCCATCGGAATTATTGGCTGGGCTGATGGGCCGCCAATAGCACTTAACAAGCAAGGATAAAGTTATCACGAAGCAGGCCTAATCTTGAATGGGCTCAGTATATCTTTAATAATTATTAGATTAAAGTTAGTTTAGATTCTATATCCTGATTACTTCGAACCGTGTACATGTCGATTTAGTTCCCTAGCTATAAATAGCTAGGCCCGGGAACATTGTAAACATGTTAAATCAACTCAAACAAACAACTCTCAGTGCATCGCTAACCCTAGGTATGTAGCATTAGGGTGATTCCCTGTGCAGGATCGGGCTGCATCGGTTAAGTTTAATCTCTGATCATGTCAAGGTTAGCCTTTCCGGCGAATTCGATTGTTTTAATTAAAGCTTTCTTGGTTGACTCCAATACTATGATTAGATCAATTAGTTTTCTAGTTATCGGTGTAACGCATTGATTTCCCTTTACATATTATGCTTTAATGTATTAATCAACGTGTTGCTTCAGTCACATCAGCTTTGTGGTTTAGATTAAACAAGATCGCATGATGATCACGGGTGTAGTACTGCCTTGGTTCAGTCCTATCTATTACACTTGTGCTAAATCTTGTGAGATGGTTTGATCTAACTTGCAGATCCGATGTTTATCGGAGTTTCGGCTGATAAGTTATCTATTACTTTAATCGATCTAGCTTGGATTTAATTAATTATGTTTAACACTGTATCTTTACACTGCATCGGTTGAGTTTGATCCATTGGGATTTCTGTGTTGACAAAGCTACATAAGCCGATTTGTATTCATTCAGCCAACAAAATTACATTATGATTCAATAGGATGGCTGATACATTTTGACATGTCATAACCTTAACATAATGCATCATAACCATTCAGGGTGATATCGAAGCTGATGCCAATTGGCCATCATCCGATAGCATTAGAACAACTCATGTTTTCTTCCTTATCAATTATAGGTCAAATTGACTGGCACTCTCTGGATTATTCCGGGCATTTAGAACTTACACTCGAGTGAAGCAAATCTACCAGACCTTCGAGTGTGAAGATCTATGAGATCATGTGTATGATCATTGATATGTGATAAATAAATTGGTTTGATTTTGATATGTGATGAATAAATTGGTTTGATGTTGATATGTGATGAATAAATTGGTTTTGATTGGTTTGAGTGGTTGGGCACTTTGGTCGAGTGGTCGAGCACTCTGGTCGGGCACTCTGCTCGGGAGTTAGCACACAACACTTTGCACCCGGGAAATTCAGCCCTCGAAAAAATTTAGCACCCGCGAAAATTCAACACTCGGGATTTTAGATCACTCGGACTTTTGATGTTCGAGTTGGATCATATGCTTTAAATGTATATTCAATAAATACGCCATATTTATGATTGATTAGATTGATTGAGTTAAGTTAAAAAGAACTTGTGTTCGGCAAAAGGGTTTCTTTGTTTGGTCATGTGTAGGTATTGCTTGAGGGCGAGCCACGTGGCCGATGATAGGATCGGAGCTAGGCTTAGGGAGGAGCTGAGGTTTAGAATGATCAAGGAAGTCATGCGGGATGCTCGGGCTAAAGAATGCTACACGTGAAGATGAGGTTTCCATATGACGTACGCATGATGTGTGCGAATATGAAAAAGAGGAAAATTTAGAGGAAGTTAGAATTTGAGGATCAGTAAAAGATATGGATTCCTAAGTGGATTAGGACTTCAAAAGTTATTAATTTCGTAGCTCATGGTGGTAACCATGGCCTACATGAGGGTATATAAATAGACTAGAGGGGAGAGCAAAAATTATGAAAGAGACCGATCAAGAGAGAAAAATTATGGTTTAGCTTTTTGCTCTTAAATCTAGGATTTTGGACGTGGTTTTTGTGAGGGGTGCTGCGGATGCACCTTGTAAACACTCTTATGCAATAAAGATTCATCATCAAGCATCAAGGAGTGTGGTATCTCGTTCTTTCTTCTTAATATTCACCGGTTTGTATCGTTTTGTCTTAATCTGTTATTTCACTTTTACTTGTGATTTAATTTAAATTGATTTATCCAAAACTTTACTAGGACATTAAGAAAGAGGTCTAAAAAATTTTGTTGGTTAATTCCTTGTATTTTAGGAGTAATCAAGATTTTAGTTTTTAGATCAGATCAGTCCTGTTTTACGTTGCTGTGAGTTTTGAGGATCATAACTTTTGATTGGGAATTCGAGTTTGAGTGAAATCTATCAGGAATGATTCGCATTTAAGTCTAGTTTCTTGTGTTAAAATTTTAGACAGGCTGTTTTTATTGGACAGGAAATTTTCATACTGGTTGGGAATTAGTTTTCTTATTTTGTTTTAATTGTCGAATTTGGGGTACTGCAACCATTCACCCCACTTTAGTTGCTGTGGTTATTGTATTTCGATCTTACAAGATCCAAAAGCCTCTGTGTGGTTTTTATGTCAACAGCAGCGCAGATCTAAGGAGGCGGATCCAGGACACTCACCTCTCACGCTGCCTATTTGGGATGGCTGCAGTGTTAGCATTATGCCCTAGAGGCAACAAGGAGATGTTATACGTAGCATTCTATATTTATAAAATAAAGTTACTGTTCCTTAAAATAGTTGTTATTATAAATCAACAAGTACGTGACTTATTCATGAGACTTGTAATGTGACTATTTCTAAATGATTCCTGATCGGATATAAGTCATGTGTGGAACAGATATGACTGAGATCGATATGTGTATTGATTGATGATCATGTCTCATGGATCATGGGTATGGAAATACTAACTCAATAACATGTGTTCGAGAACACATGTTGGATAGACCCACTAGGAGACACTGTTGAGATTCTATGTGTCATCAGTTGGTCTCAGTACTATTTATATAAAGTCCTTAGACCTAAGATGATCATGGTTCTCAACATGCGTAGTAGCTTACTTTGAGACTACTAAACGCTATTCCATAACTGGATAGTTATAAAAGTAGTCATCGGATCTATTATAAAACATGTAGTGGGATGTGAGTGATCAAGATGGAATTTGCCCCTCCTTACAGTAGAGATATCTCTAGGCCCCTCGATGTAATGGATTATGGAAGTGCATGGCCATGTCGAAGTGATTAAAGAGTTAATTATAAGTTATAATCTAATACAGAGATCGGGAGAGGATCAAGCTATTGATAGGATGGTACAAATCTCACCTTGTACATAAGATAAATTAAAAGGTTCAGCCGATATGATCTTTATGTATACTTAGGTTAATATGCTTTGCTAGAGGCCGCTGTTAACGGAGTATGGAATAGAGTTGCCATATGTTAAACAAGCTATGCTTGAACCTACAGGGTCACACTAGATTTAAATTGGGCTCAATTTGGATAAAGATCCAAACGGTTTAGATAGATATCTGAACAGATCGGATGGGGATCCAAGTAAAGTCCTGGTTTGGCCCAAGAGGATCCAAGCTAGGACGTCTATATATATGACGGTGCAGGGCACAGGGAAGCTAAGATTTTGCCTCGTATATCGATATGTTTCTCATGCTAAGTTGTTAGTTACCAAGAGCAAACCCTAGCCACCACCTCTCGAGCCTGACCACCTCGCCGACCACTTGGGTGCTAGTACACCATTGACCAGCGTTCCCACCTCGGATGTGTGGATACCAGTATAGGCATTGCTATTCTACTTCGCATCAGTATCGACATCGCTGATTGGATTGGTGGCATCATCGGCTCAAGTTCAGGCGAGGACTTCCCGATCGGATCGTCCACTTTCCGAGGACGTCATCGGCTGCTTCTCGAGGACATTGCGTCATCGGGCAAAGGCTTCTCGAGGACATTGCGTTATCAGGCGAAGGCTTCTTGAGGACATTGATCGGCTTCCCGACGCTGATCGACTTCCCGACCACATCGGCGCATGCAAGTTGGATCGGCTCGCTACTCCAACACTTCTTTCACTGCTTGTGCGTCTAGTGGTAACAATCTATGGTCCCTCTCTTAACAAGATATCATAGTGTACGCAGTAGAAATTTTTTGTTTTCATCTAGCATAGCCTCAGCATTCCCCAACATGTAGATTTTATAAAAAGCAGTTGTAGCTGGGATTTTGTTTGAATTGGATTATTTGAGAAGTGTTGTACTGAGAAACCAGGTGTTTGACAATCTAGCTTCTTGATCAGCTATAAGATGGTTAAGAGAGTAGAAATGACTGAAATACCATGCATCCATTATGTATAATACGAGAACCAGAGTGAATTGTTAACAAACTATAACTTGAACAAGAAATTTTACTAAATATACTTAAATAGAATTGTAAGGATCCCATTCATCTGTCCAAATACAGTCAAACCACAGAGCCGGAGCAAACTAAAATAAAGAGTACAATATATCCTCACTAAAATCTGTCAGTTTGTCCATAATTCGATTTCTGCACATCTACAGAACGCAAAACAGATTTTTGATGGGGTTTGGGTATCGTTATCGGCCTAACAACAGACTCAAATTTAAAATATCAGACAATAATGTATAAGCTAACAAACAATAGATATAGGTAATGCAACATAAGTGTGCCAACTAAAGAACGGAATCAATGCATAAAGCAAGAACAACGCTAGTGGCATCTAGGCGGCGTCGCGGCTCGGCGAGGTGGCTTCTAGCAGCGGCTGCTTGGCAGCGGGGTGAAGGCGAGTTGGCGTTGGGGCTGCAAGGTTCGTCGGGGCGGCAGTGGTGAGAACACGCGGTGACCTGAGCCGGTGGCGAGGCTATAGACCGATGTGGTTCTTCAGGGCGGTGGCGTGATAGTGCGGTGCCATTGAGCGGCTGTAGCTCGGTAGCAAGAACACAGAGAAGCTGCAAGGGCATGGGGCCGAGGATCGTCACCGCAGAGGAAGCCGTCAGTGGGTAAGAGATGCGATGGTGAAGTGGCGGCAGCATTGAGCAGCAGCGGCGTGGCTCCACCAAGCGGCGGCTAGAGTTGGGATGGAAGGGGATGTGTGGGCGGGGGAGAGTTCGACATGAGTTGTGAGGGGAAAAACATATATGGTCTGCTATATATACTTAGTGGTATTTTACAGATAAATAGTCTCAACAATTGATGACAAATAGCAAGACAAGCTGAGAAGCTGATCGAATAGTGAATTCTGCTTTCGAACAAAATAACTGTAGCGCTTCTCAAAAACGGCGACTGAGAAGCTAGTTGTTTACGACAGCTTCTAGCTTCTCATAAGTTCTTTTTGGAAACATAAGCTAGCTCAGAAGCTGCCCTAAATTGGACTATAAGCTGATACTTCTTCCTTGGTTTTGACGAATCAATCGATATATGGCAATGGATTCCTTCCGCTTCCACACGTGATATGTATGTCATATATACCTTGATTTTTTATTGATTTATTTTTTAGTAGGATATGGTGATATTGATACTACAACACAATACTACTAGTTGCTAGTAATCCAGTTGAACAAATGATGCATGCAAGAGGGAGAGACTGACACACAGACAGTTGGGTTTTCTTTTCTTTTTTTTTAAAGAAAATTAGTAATAAAGAGACTAAGAGTATTTCTAGCAGATGTACTATCCCATCCCCTATAGCTAAAAATAGGGCATCTGACAGAAAAACTACTTGTAACAGCTTCCTTATCCTATTTCCTACCCTATCCCATTCCCTATCTGCACCGTTCTCCCACGAAAGCTCCAGTGCTCACGCTCTCCTGTGCCCCTGCCCTCTAGCACAGCCACCCACCGCCCTCTGCACCCACGCCCTCTAGCGCCACCTCCTGTGCCCCCTCCAACGCCGTCGCCAACCGCCCTCCAGCGCCGCCCTCCGCCTATCCCCGTCCACCCTCTACCCGTCGCGTTGTTTGTCATTTACCCATCGCGCCGTCGTCCACCGCCCATCATGCTGCCAGCCTTCGAGGCTGAGCCTGCGCTAGATCTGGCGCTCAATGGCTCCCTCCCCAAGTCTGCTGCTCAGTAACCATGCTAGCCTCAAATGCAGAGTCCGGGCAATCAAGAAGGCGGAGATTGATTGCCCTGTTGTGATACAGACGATCAAAGGTTACCACTTGGTAGCCAGCCAAGATAAGATCCTTGTGTACAACACATCAACTCAGTACTATGGGAGGGTTGGTGCTCCTCGGCCATTATTTGCCATGGCAATTAAGGATATCAAGTCTGTGTTTGTGGGTTCTGGTGGCGTGATACCTGCTTGGCTAGCGGGGAAGCTTCTTATGGCCCAAATTAGTTGAATTTTCTCATGAAAATTTTTAAAGTACTACACGGATTGAAGTTAAAAGGAGGCATGATGTTTTCGTGAACTGATACTAATATATATGTAAGGTTTAAAATTGATAACATCGATATCCATATAGAAGTTTAAAATTTAACCGTTGGAGAAATAGCCGTTTGAATTTTAACCATTGGATACTAATAAAAAAAGATTCAAAAAATATAGGGAATGCGTTTTACGAAGCTGCCAGAGATATAAGCTATATAGGGATAAAATCTTTTAAGGCCATTTTCTATATAAAGCATATAGGGAATCAAATTTAGATAAGCTGCTGGAGATGCTCCAAGAGAGATTGAGATGGAGATGAGATAGATGCAAAGCAAAGAGAGGGAATCTTTTAACGCTTAATTAATCTCGTATCTCCCTCTCATTTTACAACAGTGCTTGCTACAAAACAAAGAGAGGGAATAGGAGAAAATTGGCTATTTGCCATTCTTAAGAGTGGGCTTCGAAAAAATGCCACTCTTAACATAGACTTCGCAAAAATGACACGTAGTTCAAGGTTTGTTTGATTACCATACCATTCCACCCTTTTAAGGTTTTTTAATTACCTTTTCTATTTTCTGATAGAAAAAAGACATCTGTACCCCTGGCAAAAATGCAGCAGCAGCAACATGATCAACCGCATTGCCTGAACCAAAATTGGTGCAAATCAACTCATTTGACATGACATACTTCTAGTATCATTGTTTTATATTAACATAAAACACAGCCAACACGTCATCACAAGTAATAATCTAACAAACAGGATAAGACAATAGGTGCAGGGGCACGCGCGGAGGGCGCACGGAGGCCAGCGGTGGCAGCGTGGACGTGCACATGCGGAAGTTGTAAAGGAAAGTTGTGGCAGGGGGCATGCACACAGGATGTAGAGGGTAGTGTAATTTAATAAGGGGTAAAGAGGTTTTTTCCTATGCTAGAAAATAGAAAAGGTAATTAAAAAAACTTTAAAAGGGTAGAATGGTATGCTAATCAAATAAACCTTAAACTGTGTGGTATTTTTGCGAAGCTCATATTAAAAATGGTATTTTTATGAAAACTGTTTTTGAGAGTGGCAATAACTAATTTTCTCGTCGAAGAGAGACCGCCGGGCGGCCGGACAGGACTTGAGTTAAAGACTCCATTGTAACATTCTTCTCCTTGCTCCTTTTGCTCCTCTTCTTCTGTAGTCTGGAGATTTCTTCCGCAGCGCCCAAGAGGCCCAGAGGGAGAGGAGGGAGAGGGAGACTGAAAAAAAGGATAAAGATGGAGCGGGATAGGCGAGGTGGACCACCTCGCCGGCGAGAGGACCACCGCACAGTTCGATGTCGACCAGATGAAGGTCGCCGACCGCATGGCGCGCCTCGTCGCCTCCGACCCCGTAAGCACCACTTCTTTTTCTTCCGTTCTAATTTCCTGCTCGCATCACAATCACCACCTCCAATTCTTCCTTCGCATGCATCTCAATTCCCCATCTGCCTCCCTCTTTTTTACCTACCTGCTGGCTGCCATCCCCAATTCTTTCTTCCTTTTGCTTCACCAACCGCACGAGGATTCAATTTGCCGCCGGATTTATCCCCCAAAAAAGATCTATTAAATGCTTCCCTTTTACTCGTATTTGGTTTTGGTTTAGGCCTTTTAGTTTTGGCGCCTTCGCCTTCCCGCACATACTGTTTTGTTTTGCTGATTCCAATCTTTACACTGTGCTCAGACTGTGCAGCATATATCTCCTGTTGTTTTACACTACTAGGATTTATACACTATGATGAAACTCATCATTCGTTGTGGATCTCTTATTCAAATTCACCAAAACCTTTTACCCACACCAATATCTTGTTTTTATTTATTTATACTACTAGGATAGGATAGGATACACACAATTCCATTTCCAGAGCTTCCTCTCTGCTAACAAATGCTATACCACCTTTCAAGCAATACGTTGCATAATCTTTTACGGTGTATTCGTATTCTTCCTAAACAAGACAATCTATTACATTTTACTCCTTTTCAATCTAGGTGTTCCGCAAGGATAACAGGACAATGCTCCCCAGGACGGAGCTGTTCAAGGACACACTCAAAAAGGCTGCCCATGCGTGGAAGCGTATCGTCGAGCTACGTCTCACAGGTCCCATGGGTTCCCAACGCTAGCCTATTTTTCAGACCTGATCTTCTTACTCTTAACTCATGTAATGCTGTTATGAATTAACAGAAGAGGAGGCAAATCTTCTGAGGCTATATATGGACCAGCCTGGTTATGTTGATCTGCACTGGGTACGAATACCGACCATATTATATTCACTATATATTCTTATATACAACATTGAAGCCATCGTGTGTTTTTCAAGTGTGTTGAGTGCTGAGGGCCTTCTGGAGCTAGTGCTATACTATGCTCCACCTTTATGTGGATGTCAAACTTTCTGTTACCTTTTGACTTCTATGAAGTCGCCATGTCAGGGCTCCTTTTAATTAATAGTTAAAACACATGCCATGTTGAACAAGAGATAGATTGACCCGCACACAGGGATGAAAACAGAGCGGAAAGTTTTCATCCGTTCCGATAAAAAACGGAAACAGAGAGGCTTATACGGAAGCGGAAACGGAGTTTTTTGGAACGGAAACGGATACGCAATTTTTGTTCGGAAACGGAAATGAAAACGGGATGACGATTTCCGCCGGAAACGGATACGGCAACGGATATTCCGTCTAAGAAATACGGAATTTTTCCGCTTTCAGCCCATTCTCCTCCTTATCTCTTATCCGGGCCAGGAAAGAACACAGCCCCATCACCTGCAGGGCGCAGCAGCCAGCAGACCACCAGCCTCTCGGCGGCTTGGCCTCACCGCGTGCAGCAGGCAGTGCCCAGCAGGCCATCACCTGCAGGCTGCCATTGCCGTTGCCTGTTTGTCGCGCTGGGCCGCTGCCCTGCGTCGGTGATGGCATCTATCTCCATCTCTAGCGTCGCCGACGGCACGGAACAGCAGTGACCAACGGCAGCGGCTGGAATCCTTCTGCAACGCAGCGTCACTAATCGCATGCAGATTCTGAATTTCTAATGCTGGTGCATGAACAACGGGAGCACGCTTGTTTACTCTGTCAAGCACTCAAGCTGTCAGATTTTCTTTTATGTGGAGTATTTTATATGTAGTAATTTATTTGTTTTTGGAGAGTGTATCATGTATGAATCAACAATTTAGTTAGAACTTGTTAGAAAATGGGATGTTAATTTTCTATTATCGCCTGGTAGAATTATTTTGTCTTCTGATTGTGCATCAAAACTTAGGTAAAAATTAAACGAAAGCCGAGCACCTGTTGCGATTACAATATTTTGGCAACACACAAGTCTAGGAATTTACTCCAATGCCATTTTATCTATTGGTTAGTTGGTCCTTGACTCACTGTGTCTATACTCTACAGTCTACATTAACTAAAATTAATTTTCAGGAATCATTTATTTGAATCCAGGTTTACTAATCAGTAACTTGGTAGTCTCCAAGCATACATAAATACCATGATATAAAATTACAAATAAAGATTGGGATCATGGTCCTGTCATTGTATTAGCGTAAAAACTTCACATGTAAGATGGGGACGATTAATATTATTTTATCTTTTGTTTTTGTAGTTGGAGCAACAAAATAAAAGAATCAACAATATAAAGGATGAGAATGACATGGAGGAAGATACGTAGATGAAGTAATGAAAGATGGAAGTTATGGAGCTGTTTTTTCTTTATAAATATATTTGAACATCGAACCATTCATATTTAGGAATTATGTGTTATAAGTATATAATATGTATTCCAAGAGATATTCGATCCGTATTCGTATCCGCTCCTTATTCGATCCGTATTCGTTTTCGGTACTATCCGCTTTCGTATTCGTTTTCGAGATATCTGTTTCCGTTTCAGTTTCCGTTAAAAAATAAGGAAACAGATATGGTAACACCTATTTCTGTTCGTTTTCGCTCCATTTTCATCCCTATCCGCACAAGTTTACCCAGATTGTTTAAACCTAGATGAATTTACAATTGGCATGCTTAATTGCTTAGTGCGGTAATTTATTTTGCAGGGCATGTTTGTTCCTGCTATAAAAGGTCAAGGGACTGAAGAGTGTTGGAGTGTGTGGGTAAGGCCCATTAGGCCCATGTACTGTGTAAATATATGCAGCCCTCTTTAGGGTTATCCTTAATGAATCTCAGCACTTAGCATGGTATCAAGCTAGGGTTAGGGTTAGGGTTTCTCCCTCTCTCCCTCCTCTCTCTCTCCTCCCTCCCTCTCCTGTAGCTG
>KE372249.1:28217-49006 GCA_000418225.1 Zizania latifolia
AGATTTTTGTCACAAGAATTCAATAGTTTTGCACATCTTGTACAAAAGATTTCGGCACATGAAAGCCGATTTCAAGAGGTACGAAAAGAAAAGATGCAAAAACGAGTAGCACAAGTATAATTTTACTCATCAGAATCAAAGCAAGAAGACTCTAATGAAGAAATTGGCCTAGTAGAGTGAGGCAGATTGAAGAAAATGGTAACTTGTCCATAGGTTAAGTCTACCAAAAAGGAACAGAAGTATGATTTTGATATCAATAAGGAAGATAAGATCTTTGATTTGTTGTTAAAAAAGAAGCAAATTCAGCTCCCGCTGAACCATGTAATTCCATCGACCAAGGAGTTGAAAAAGAAAAAATATTGTAAATGGCACAATACGGATTCCCATAATACGAATGAGTGCAAGGTTTTTTAGTAGCAAATTCAATCGACCGTTGAATAGGGAAGGATAAAATTCGATGAATCAAAGAAGCCGATGAAAAAGAGCTAGCGTTAGCGTCCCTCTCAGCACACGGTCACTTGCTAAGATCCTCGGGGCTCGAGACCTTAGCCTTAACTTTGCCAAAGCTCTAAAGGGCCCAAAAACTCGTGACGCCTGATGTTGGGTTGGCGCGTAAGTGGCATCAGTTCCCCACGCCTAAGACTATACGGCTATACCGGGGGCTCGGGTCTCGACCCTAGCTGTGCAGAGTTAACAAAATCCAAAGCTCCAAAGCTCTCGTGGACTCGCGCTGCCTGATGTTGGCAGGCGTGTACGTGGTATGAGATCCCTGTGCTGAGTACTATATGGTTTAGCCCAGGTTTCCTAGTATGCTAGCGACTTTGGTACACGAAAATTTGCAAGACATTAAAGATCTTCCCCGGATAAACAAAGTTTCATTACAAAATTTTACACCAACTTACTACTTCTAATTTTTGTAGAAGCCGATCACTCTTAGGAGGTGCTGCCGGCTGCTCAGGATCTTCGGCAGGCGGCAAGGGCTTGAGGTGGTTGACCATGGACGTGGCAAGACCCTCCAACTTCTGCCGATAGGCAAAGGCACCTTCGGAAGACACCCCATCAGGAAACCCAGTAGCCATCAGCTCATGATCCATGTTAGAGGAGTGCGCCCGGACATATGTCAGGGCGTGCTCGATCCCATTCCTCGACTCTAAAAACAATTGGTGGAGTTCGTAATGCTTAGGTTCCTCGAGAACTCGGGAACACGCCCGAGGCCTTACACGCTCAGGGTTCCGTGCGTCTGAGGGATCACGCGCTCGGGGCCTCGTTGTAGGGTTATGGGGAGGCTACGCTAGCGCTTAATTTCAAAATTTTACCCCATTAGCCTAGGAACAATGCGTGCAATGGGATCATGAATCGTTATCTCAAACCTCGAGACGCGCTCGGGCAGAGAAAGTATAGTCGGTGAAGCGCGTACTCAAGCTGCTCCTCACATTTTCGTCCGTTTGTCAATCCAACTCCATGTTCACCAACATGACTCCACATCACTGATTTGACATCTTCATGTCTATGATCTGTGAAACTTAATCATCAATCAGACAGATGTGCTAATCTATAAATCATCACTGTCCCACATGACGATATCAGATTAGGGATCATTTAGAATAACATTGTAACACAAAGAGTTTCACAAACAAGTCACACACTTGTTGATCAATATAAAAGATATTTATTCAAGGGACAAGATAACCAATTATCCAAATGTACATCAGCATAGACAAAATAACTTCTTCTCACATACACTCGACTCACTCACGTATCTAATACCCATAGAGCTCAAGTGCGCCTCATGCTTGGGCTGTGAGAGAGACTTCGTCAACAGATCTGTAATGTTTAAATCCGTGTGCACCTTGCATATCTTCACATCACCTCTATCTATAATCTCACGGATCAGATGATAGCGCCGAAGTATGTGGTTGGACTTCAGTTGCGACCTAAGCTCCTTGGCTCGCGCAATGGCACCTCTATTATCACAATAGAGGTCCACTAGACTAGACGTACTAGGGAGAACACCTAGCTCAGAAACAAACTTTCTGATCCAAACTGCCTCATTCGCAGCTTCTGAAGCTGCAATATACTCGGCTTCTGTTGTTGAATCTGTAACCGTTTCTTGCTTGAAACTCTTCCAAATCACTGCGCCTCCTTCGAGGCAGATCACAAATACAGACTGCGATCGCGAATCATCCTAGTCAGTGTGGAAACTAGCATCGGTGTAATCATTTACAACGAGCTCCTCACCTCCATAGACCAGGAACATATCCTCAGTTCTTCTTAAGTACATAAGGATACTCTTTACTATCGCCTAGTGACTTTCACCCGGGTTTGACTGATATCTGCTCGTAACACTTAGAGCATAAGAAACATCTGGGCGTGTACAAAGCATGGCATATATAATTGATCTGATTGCGGAGGCATACGGGATCACACTCATCTTCTCTAGCTCATTAAGTGTCGAAGGACACTGACTCTTGCTAAGAGAAATACCATGTGACATTGGCAGGAAACCTTTCTTGGAATTCTGCATATTAAACCATTTTAATATCTTGTCAATATACATACTTTGGCTTAATCCAATCAACCTTCTCGATCTATCTCTATAGATCTTTATGCCCAAAATGTATGCTGCCTCTTCAAGATCTTTCGTTGAGAAACATTTTCTCAACAAAGACTTGACAGCATCTAGCATTAAAATATCATTTTTGATCAACAATATGTCATCTACATATAAGACCAGAAACACAAGTGAACTTCCAGTAGCCATCTTGTAAACACAAGGCTCTTCTTCTATCTTGATGAAGCCAAATCCTTTGACTACCTTATTAAAACAAAGGTTCCAACTCCGAGAAGCCTACTTCAGCCCATAAATAGACCTTTGCAGCTTGCAAACTTTCTCAGCATTCTCTAGATCATCAAGACTTTCAGGCTGTGTCATGTACACATCCCCATTTAGGTTTTCATTAAGGAAAGTTATCTTGACATCCATTTGCCATATCTCATAGTCATAAAATGCGGCAATTGCTAGGATGATCCGGATAGACTTTAGCATAGCGACTGGCGAAAACGTTTCATCATAATCAACACATTGAATCTGCTTAAATCCTCACATTTCCATCAACGTCTATATTTTTCTCAAAAATCCATTTACACTCGATAATTACACCATCAGGTCGATTGATCAAGTTCTAAACTTGGTTCTCTCGCATGGATTTTAGCTCGGATCTTGTGTCTCCAAGCCATTTCTCAGAGTCTGGTCCCATCACTGCTTTCGAATTAGCCTTAGGTTCATCATTGTCCAACAATAATACGTCGCGCTGTCCAATGGTTAAAAACACAAATCGCTTGGACGCACAACTCAACCTCTCCGACCGACGTGGGGCTGGTGTCTCGGCAACAGGCTCTACAACATCTTGCATGTTGAGTTGCGGTTCAGTAGGAGCTGAAACACTTTCTAGTGGTTCTCGAACCTCTTTGAGTTGCACCGTGCTCCCACTAACGGAAAGACATCATTTCGGGCGACAAACACTTTGTCCTCTTCCCAGTTATAGAAGTAATATCCTTTAGTTTCTCTATGATACCCCACAAAGAAGCATTTATCAGATTTAGGAGTGAGTTTATCAGACGTCAAACGCTTTACATAGGCCTCACAACCTCGGATCTTTAGAAAAGATAGCCCGGGACGCTTCCCAGTCCATATCTCATATGGTGTCCTCTCTACAGATTTGGATGGAACTCTGTTTTGTATGAAAGCAGCAGTTTCTAATGCGAATCCCCAGAAAGACAATGGAAGATCAGTTTGACTCATCATCGATCGGACTATGTCCAATAAAGTTCGGTTCCTCCGCTCGGACACCCCATTCCACTGAGGTGTACTAGGTAAAGTCAGCTGTGGAACAATTCTACACTGCTTTAGATGATCAATAAACTCATGGCTCAAATATTCAGCTCCACGATCCGATCATAGAAATTTAATTGTCTTGCCAGTATGATTTTGTACCTCATTCTAGAACTCCTTGAACTTTTCAAAGGATTCTGACTTATGCCTCATTAAGTAGATATAACCATATCTACTAAAGTCATCGGTAAAAGTAATGAAGTACTGGAATTCACCCCTGGCTGTAAAACTCATTGGTCCACATATATCAGTATATACAATGGCCAACAATTCATTTGTCCTCTTACTTTGATCAGTGAAAGGCGTCTTAGTCATCTTGCCAAGTGAACAATTATTTATTACGAATTCATAACCATCTTCCTCTAAATATGAAGAAGAGATAATATTTCTGCCCAAGACCAGAATGTAATAACAATTATTCAATTCCAAAACTAATCCTCAGGGTAGCGACAAAGAATAAACACCGACGGCCAACGCAACAACTTTTGCACCATTGCCGACGCAAACATCCAATTCGCCTTTTGCATACTTCCTTATTCTATTCAGTCCTCGCAATGATTTGTAAGTATGAATCATTGATCCGGTATCAAATACCCATGAATCATTTGGACGAGTAGCAAGATTAATTTCAATAACATTTATACTTGAAGTGGAAGTGGAAGTCTCACTTCCCTTCTTCTTCTTAAGTTTTTTCATGTACAACTTGCAGTTCCTTTATCAATGACCAGTTCTATACACAGACAAGGACTTTGAGGTACCGTACCTCTTGGCCCGAGCTTGGTTCTCAAACATGCCTCGGAGTCCCACAATCATATTATGGGCATCTCTGTTCTCATCTTGCTTTCGAAGCTCAGAGGATATACTGGCAAACATGAGACAGCTAGCATCGAGTGAATCGTTGGTGTGCTTCTCATAAGCCCACCGATCAGCTGTAGATGCATTATTAGCTGGTTCATCAGGATAGGGGACCTTTAGAACATTTTTTTTCTCTTGTTTGAGAACAATTCTCAAGTTTCTATACCAGTCAATAAAATTTGTTCCAGAAAGCTTTTCCTTTTCAAGAATTGATCGCAGATTAAAAATGGAAGTGTTCTTAACAGTAGGTGTCATGATCTACAACAAAATGCAAGGTTCAGCATTATGCTATGTTGATCTTTTATCAAATAAAAGATATTCCACTATATGTAAAATGATCGCTTTCCCTCTAACGACACATAGTGGGACAAGATCCATATTTAACTAACTCCTAGTGAGCTTTGGCATCACTGCTAGAAGATTAGTGACATAGGTAAGCAACACTTGCTAATCACACCCTATGTAACTCTTATTCATTAGGATAGCATCTAATGCCCGACTCCCAACTCCATACCCTAAAGCTCAAAACCGTTTTGATAGCTTTGTTAAACAAACCAATACTATGCATGTGGTGTCCGATATCCACCCTAACTGATTAAGATAAAAGATGGCACCCTGCTTTGGCAGGCCCACTATACAATGGTTAAAACCTTTATAGGTGTAGCTATTGGAAAGAACATCAATACTTAATTTTCTGAGGAAAACTATTCTAACACGGTAACGATGCCTACCTCATACAGAACGTGAAAGAATAGTATGACAGGAACATAAGTAAACATCACAGACAATCATATTAATTGTGACAGAATGGCCCTCTCGCATGGTGATCTCCATCTTCATGGTTCCTGTCCTTCGGGTCATCACGCTTCAAGTCTCCATGATCCTGTATCAGTCTATTACACCTAATAGCACTATACTAATTACATGGGCAGAAGCATCACACGTCGACGCGCAGGTCGAACAACATTTGAATAGCCTTGGGCTATAATTGACCATGACACGCAGACCATAAAAATTACATTCATGCATCTCATACATTTGCAAGGCCGTACTAGTCACAACATTCCCTGCAAAAATAAGTTAGGTGACATCTAGACGTGATTGAACCAATCCCGGAACTTTCGGCTCAGAGGTCTAGAACTTCCGGTCGAATGGCCCAGAACTTCTGGCTCAGGGCCGGAAGTTTCGAAATCAACTTTTTAACTTGAATTTATTTAGGCTCGAAACTTCTGAGTAACACCCGAAACCTCCGAAAATAACCTTCTGTACGGAATTTATTTCTGTCCGAAACTTTCGGACCCGGAACCTTCGGTCCAACCGGAACTTCCAAAAATAACATTTTGTATCGAAGTTTATTTCGGCCCAGAACTTCTGGTCCAACCGGAACTTCCAAAAATCCAACGCAAAAACAATAGATCTAATCTATTTCTACCACATATCACCACATGTGATCGATCCAGATCGAACACTACGCACGTAGGCTCTGATACCACTGTTGGGTTATGGGGAGGCTACGCTAGCGCTTAATTTCAAAAATTTACCTCGTTAGCCCAGGAACCATGCGTGCAATAGGATCATGGATCGTTACCTCAAGCCTCGAGACGCGCTCGGGCAGTAGAAGTAGAGTCAGTGAAGCGCGTCCTCGAGCTGTTCCTCACGTTTCCGTCCGTTCGTTGGCGGTGAAGACAATGTAATCCGACGATCTCCACGGGAGAAGATCAGCATCGATGTAGCAGCGATGCCTCTACGGTATCCATACGTACAAGGACGGGATCACCTCTCGCCGGTATGCTAGTACCGCGTGGGAGATTAGGGAGATATCGCTACAACCGGTGTAGCTAGGAGAGAGATGGCGGCTAGGGTTTGATTAAACCAACATCAAGTAGCAGCCCTTTCGAGCTAGCCACACCTCTCCTTATATAGTGCCCTCTCATGGGCCTTTAATCAGTATTAAAGCCCAACAGATCTTATCTGTTCGTCTGGACCCGGAACTTCCGGTCCTAACCGGAAGTTCCGGTTTGTCTAGAATCCAGTTTTCAGGCAGCCCAGAACTTTTGGTCCAACCGGAACTTCTGGTTCGTCCAGAAGGCAGCCTGGAACTTTCGGTCCAACCGGAACTTCCGGCTCCTTCAGAAACAGAAACTGGGCTGGCCCGAAACTTCCGGTCTAACCGGAACTTTCGGATACTCTAGAACCCGGAACTTCTGGTCTTAAGTCAGAACTTTCGGTTCCCCCAGAATTCTCTTGGGCATATTTCCATCACTAGCTAGCCCCACTAGACGTGCACGTAGCAGCTGTGCTTCCATAGGGATCCCCGATGAGGATGAGAGACATTATCCTATGGATGACATAACTCACATTACGCCTTGTAACGTACACATACCGGCAAGAAACATATCGGCTAAGGTGGCAGCCAGCGATGCTTATGAAGCGGTGGAAGGCCAAACGATGCACGGGAGTGCTATCCCAAGTGGATACTCTAGAGTCTCAGTGACCACCATACTTCAAGGCTATGAAGACCTAGAGCTCGACATCCCTAGAGACGATGGTGTTAATACATTAGGACAGACGATCCATAACTTCATTCTGTGGCGTAAATGTTACATCATTTTGAGACCCTTACCAACGACACCGCTACACACGCCCTCGGCGCCCCTTCTGAACTCTCCCATTCCATCGTAACAAATGCAGGAGCACAACCCTCCTATTCCCTCGCCAGAAATACAGAGGAGTCATAGCCCTCCTCCTTTGCAGAGTGACAGCTCTCGTTGTCAGTCAACTCAACCGCCGGCAAAAAAACAAAGGAACAAAGTGTCGCTCGAAAAAACTCTCATCTCCGCGACACAAAAGCAGAGTTCTAGTAAATCACAAAAGTCCATGACGGCTAAACGGGCCTATGACCTGACAGAAATGGAAACAGAATAGCTAGTGCAAGCCCAGGTAAAAGAGCACTTCGCACCGAAGGTGCCTGAGAAAAAGCTGTCCATCGATCCTACGGCGAAGCAATTCTTCATCGATAATAGCAAGCCTCCCGCACAAAGGCAGCTTAGTACAGACTACGAGCGTATGCTTATCAAGAGTTATCATGCATCGTCCTCTAGCTGTCGGCAAGAAAAAGACGTAGAAAATTACAAGTATGATATTGAGGCCTTTATCAACGACACTAATCTTACAACGGAGCAATTTTTGAGTCTAGCACCGATACAGATAGTGCCCCTCAAATGGAAATATGAATTGGGCAAGCCTCTTGTGGGACCTTCCATGCTCCTAAAACTCCCAACGAGAATGCGACAATTTCATGAGTGGTACATTGAGGTCACCCAAAAAGAAAGAGAATTTATAGTTGCCAAAATCACCGAAAAATACTACTTCATGACGGAGGACATAGACTGGTTGATTTTGAATGCATCTATGACTTGTACCACTAAGATGCTTTGGACACCAAGCTTCTTAGCTGCTGGCTTTTGTAAGTCTAACTTTCGTAAAATTAACGTCAAATATCGTAGCTTCTTCTCTTAATTTTAGGTCGTCTTATATATGCACATGTCATGTATCATGTAGGATACAAATGCAACAATTACAGAAAAATTCATCGTGACAAGACTTGGGCTTTATGGACCCTCGGCGCATAAATGAGAAGCTTATTAAATACAACCTAAAAGAGACGTTACTTACATTATGTCGCTACTTGCACAAGAAACATTACAAAAATGAGATATTATTACCTTACTGTTTCGGGTGAGTGTATTTACCGTACGTGTTGTATTCCTTTCTTATCTAACAAATTAATTAGGTAATTACCTAGTTTATTTGTATATGTGCAGGTTCCATTGGATACTCCTTGTGATCGATATAGAGAATAGTAAAATTATTATATATGACTCGAAGAAGAAAGAACGGAAAATACCAAAGCATCATAGATTTATTGAACAAGTAATGTCATCTAATAGATAGAATGATACTAAATATTGATATGATTAATTGAATATAAGCTTCAAACATCGTTCACTTGAATGTGCAAGGCTTGAAAGGTGTTCCGTAGCCAACACCTGGGAGATTATAAGGAACAACTTGAAGTCCATTCCATAAAATGGGTATGTATGTAAATTATACATTTTCTTAATTAGTTCCATAAAATAGGACACTAAAATCGTATAATTTATTTTTCCCACTAAAGATTTGGAGGCAGAAGGATGGAAACAACTTGTGTAGCTACTATGTCTGTCAGTACATACAAGATTTCATATACAAGAAAGGGCCAGTCACAAAAAAAGATTTGACAGTACATCCTATCAATGCAATGTTTCAATATTTCAATGCTTATGGTATGGTATGTCCAGTAAATAATAGTTTATTTAATATATTCAAATATTGGAATGACAGAGGAAGGAGATGTAACATAAAATTCTCCCCAAGGACTGTATTCAGGCAATTCAAGAACAACTTGTTGGCTTCATTCTCGATGAGATTATACGTCCTAGAGGAGAGTTCTGTCACACAAAATGAAGAATTTTTATTTCACACAATAGAAAATGATTATGTATATACATTATTTGTGATTAGATGTGTTTGTTCCACAGTACATTACAATGATTTTGTATATATAATTGTAATTTATTCTCAAAGCAATTAAAACCAGCGTACGAATATACGAGCCATGTATAGTACAACTAGCACTGATTCTAATTAAATAAAAACACCAATGAAACATAAAAAAATAGCACCTTTAGTACCAGATAGGGAGCCCAGCTGGTACTAAAAGACCAAGCTTTAGTACGGGTGGAGAGCCTAGCTGGTACTAAAGCTTGGTCTTTTGTACCACATGGTGGGTTCTCTACCTGGTACTAAAGGGTATATTAGTACCGGTTGAATAACCGGTACTAATGTGCCACACCCTTTAATCTCGAATGGATAGTACCGGTTCAAAAACCATGATTAAAGGGGGGTTTTCAACCGGTACTAAAGGCGTATTTTCTAGTAGTGGTAATAGCGTGTATTTTGATTAACACATCCACACTGTCCACTATGGGATACAGACGGTTCGCCGAGTGCCACAGGCACTCCGCGAAATCTATTATGCACTAGGCGAACCCACTGTCGACGAACAGGGGTTCGTCGAGTGCCTGACGTGGCATTCGGCACAAAAAAAGTGGCTAATAGTTAGGAGCCCCTAGCAGCGCGTTCGTCGAGTGCCACGCTAGGCACTCGGTGAACCAACACCTGTTCGCCAAGTGCCCTACGTGGCACTCGGCAAAGTCATGAACTCGGTAGCGCCTGGGGAGCGTGCCACGTATTCGTGCGCTCGACCGGACACATGGCATGCCCCCAGGTGCTGCTGGGTTCTTGACTTTGTCGAGTGCCATGTAGGGCACTCGACGAACCCCGTCCGGGCACTCGGTGAAACATGCCAAAACACGCCACGTGGTGCGATTCTATGCGTTCTGGCATTGTTTATCGAGTGCCATGTCAGGCACTCGACAAACAATGCCACAACGCATAGAATCGCGCCACGTGACATGATTCTATGCGTTTGAGGCTGTTTGCCTTACACTTGGCAAACCTTAAAAAAAATTCAATTTTTTTTATAAAAATCAGTACATTCATATACACAAATATATTCACATACACATATACATTCACATGCACATATGTACAAATCCGCATACACATTCACATACATATATCACCATTCAAATCCGCACCACATTCCACAAAATCAACATACACATATCGATCGAACAATCATAAATTCACATCATATTTCATCAAATTTCATCACAAGTTCACATTTAACGATTCACATCACAAGTCCACAAGTGCATTACAAAGTTAGGCAACTAAAAAATTTACAACTTACTGATCTCATGGCTCCTAAGGATTCTAAGGCGCCGACGGCGTATTAGATCCCGATGCCGACTCAAAAGCATGAATATGATTTTTCCAAATAATTTGGTTCATTATTTCATGCACTTGTAGTTCAAATTTGACATGTTTCAATTTAAATCCTAGAAATACATTTAATTAACTAAAAATAGCAAACTGGTCTAAAAAATTGTTAAATTTTTGCATGGGATAAGATACGCTGAGTTTCGATTGTAGAAAAAGTTTTAAATTCAAACAAAGATTTAACAGTCGATTTGCTTTCAAACCTAACCCAATCCTATTCTAAACTCTAATTCCTCGGAGAATCTCCAGTTCCTAAACACCCTACGTGACAACTTTCTTGAAATATTTTTAAATTTCTATCATAGCATATATATATTATATCATAACACCATGACAAGTATCGTATTTTTTAGACTTCAATTGATTTTTTTACAATTAAAAAACCATTAAGCTTCACGTTGTCAATCGAGTGTCGCAACCTATATTTTTCAAAATTTCTTTACATTTAGTGGTAAAGGACTAAAAATAGACTCCAGAACATGAATATGATTTTTCTACAAATTTTGGTTCATTATTTCATGCACTTGCAGTTTAAATTAGACGTATTTTGATTTAAATCCTACAAACACACTTAATGAATTAAAAATAGCAAACTGACCTAGAAAAATACAAATTTTTTACATGGATTAATATATATTATAATTTGAGTGTACAAAAATTTTTAAGTCCGAATCAAGTTTAAAATATCACATGGACGCAAAACAAGTTCTCACATAAAATGATGGGTACCCCGACTTTGCCGAGTGTTTTTTCAAAAACCACTCGGCAAAGCACATAGTTTGCCGAGTGCCACACTTAGGCACTTGGCAAACGTGGCCACTAGACATGTGGCTCTCGGTTTTTGAGTAGCCGGGATTGGAGGTTTGCCTAGTGTCGTTATTAGCACTCGGCAAGGGTTTGCCGAGTGGCCGTTAGTGGCACTCGACAAAGGCGCATGCCGTCACGAACTCTGCTTGCATCGGTTTTTTTGTTTTTTTGTCATCTGTTTGCTGAGTGCTCTAGGATTTGCCGAGTACATTCTTTGGAGGCACTCGACAAACCACTATATTCGTCGAGAGCTTTTTTTGCCGAGTATTTTCTACTAGCACTCGACAAACAAAGCTGTTTGCCGAGTGCCCAAGAAAAAACACTCCGCAAACAAACAGGCACTCGGCGATCATGTTGTTTCCCATAGTGGTCCCTTCAGGCCTTAGAATCCAGTCCTTCTCCATGAGAACGTATGCTATGTCTGTCAGGTGGAGGCGGGCTAGGCCATGGCTGCCAGGCCTAGCCACATGAACAGTACCGTGCAGGTACTGTTCACGCTATAGTACCTGTGTGGTACTGTTCACATGGTAGCCAAGGATTAGATAAGATGCCAAGCTAGATTAGTTATCTATTTATTGTTTAGATATAATTTTTATCTTCAGTTAGTTACTGTTAGTTTCTAGAATATATGGTTTCTACTCTATATAAGGAGGCTGATAATTTATATTTTGATCAATTAAGAAATAAATCAGTTTGGTTCTCATATGTGTCACTAGGCCCTGCCTGCGCCTATCTCAACCATCACGGCGCTAGGGAGGGTGGGAGCGAGGGGCGGGCTTCCCGTGGTAATCAAGGATTAGATAAGATGCCAAGCTGGAATAGTTATCTATTTGCTATTTAGATATAATCTTTATCTTCAGTCAGTTGTGGTTAGTTCCTAGAATAAAGGGGCATCTACTCTATATAAGGAGGCTGATAATTTGTATTCAGATCAATTAAGAAATAAATCAGTTTGGTTCTCATCTTTGCCGCTAGGCCCTGCCTGCGCCTATCTTGGCCATCACGGCACCGGGGAGACAGGACAGCACGCCCTCACCCTCCTGTCAGCCACAGCTACGCCCTTCGCTTGCTACATCATGCTCCACTACTCAATGCCCATGACATGTCAGACCTGAAATCAATCCCATCACATTGTTCAACATTAGTTTCCAAGGGAATATAATTTGTCCGTTGCCTTGGTGATAATTAATCTCGGGCATTTACTTGCTTAAACTGAACATTCTTATAATAACTAAAATGCTAATGCCTTGCTTAAACCGAACATTCTTATAATAACTTAGAGCGAACTAGCATAGGCGCACATGGAAAATTGCACAGCATACTTGTTATTACATTACCTGTCCTGATAAAAGCTGGATATTTTATCAGCATGGATGGGGTTATATGTCGTCGGATACGTTGAGAAAGCCTCACACCAATCAGCATGGATGTGGTGCATCTTTTCCAGCCAAAGGGACCTAGAAAAGGGGTCCCCAGAGAGACCTAACGTGGTTCGTGGGGCACGGGTGTTGAGCTGAGCCCCAGTATTAATGCACCACGCGTCAAAGAAATCTGGAAGAAACTGAGCGGATGATGGGTTAATTGGACCTCCATCAAAATTGAGATGGATGTCCTCCAATCTGAATAAGTATGAACACCTTGATCAGTTGGATCCGACATGGAGACCGGCCGCGTCGCCCCCTGGAAAGGAGACAGGCCGCCGGAAACAGAGTTGGAGAGGAATACAGATGGCAGGGGTATTTTTGGTATTTTTCTACTCCGTATTTGTATATACAGTACATACATGCTAGGCTCCAGCCACAGATGTAGGTGGTTCAATCATGGGCAATATGTCGTAATTACATCTGATATATTAATTGATGTTAATCAACAGCTACAGTACAATCTCAAGACAGGAAGCTCCCGAGATTTCCTTGCTAATTTTCAGCTGAGAGATGAATGTAGATGTTGCAGCAACCCCTGCTCCATTTGACTGCACCGTTTTTATTCTGAATATAAGCTGATTTATTAATAGGTTTCATGAGCCTGAAAAATACGCACAAAATTATTTACTCGTTTAGTACAACCACACTCAAGGACATTGCTTATAAATATAATCAATAAATGCTGTAGACATTAATTCCCTTGCAACGAAAATGAGAATATCTGCTAACCATAGATGATCAACAGTTCAACACGCCTACCTTGTTCCGTCTTCTGTTCCAACAAACTATCCCAACTGCTTTTCAGGATCTCGTGTGCTTCTGAACATGGGAGAGCTAGTACACGGGAGCCCCCATCAGTTGGCTGTTCAATCACCAACCCCAACCGCAATAGTGTCTCCATAGCTTTGTCAATAGGCATTTCAATCTACAGGGGAACAGAAACTCTCTTCACAATTTCATGATGACCAGAGAATACAAGACATTCATTCCTACCTTCGCCTTAAATTTCTCGTACATAAACTGCTCACAGGTATCTCTGATGCTCGCACGAGATGACACCTGCATGGTGATAGGAAAGGCAATTAGTAACGTGTGGCATAGTTCCTAGGTTACTGAAAGCAAAACATGGCATACCTGGTACTTTTTTCTGCACAGTAACATAGCATATGCCAAAAGCGCTTCTTTATACTGCACAAGACAGTCATTAAGGGAGATTCCTTGCTCAAAAGCGATAATATGCAGAAATTAGGCTTTCACTGAATCTCACCTGTTGTTGCTCGGAAGCATCAAGAAGAAAGTAAACTGAGCCAAACCCACTTGCTAATGTCTTCTCATAGAGTGTCTTATTGACCAGAAGCTGGACAAGAAAAATATTCAACTAACTTAAAAACCTTATGGCAGTATGCACATTTTCCTTTTGCAAGTATGGACGAGTCAATACCAAACTGAATCATACAAGTATCACGATTTGCAAAATATACATATGCTACTATTTCGTGTAAACATAAAAAAGAAAATGACCACCTGGTATCTATCCCTGGTCTGTTTGTAACCCAGTGCCACACGGAACACAAGTATCGCTAGCGCAGTAAAGGCAACTATATCAAGAAGAAAAGCCGACCTGCATTACAGTGAAGAAAGAAAACAATATTGTATGTTCTGTTAAATATAAAATGTAATACCCTCAAATTTACTGCTATATAAATTTACATACTTACGGAGATGAGGCTAAATTCTCAAATTTGTAGTTGACAACATAAGCCAACAAACCTATTACGGTAGCAATATCCAGCCTTACCTGAGGGAAAAGGGGGGAAGGCATAGCAAATCAGCACTCCTATAAATGGAATAGCTATATGGACAGAAGAAATGATAACATTTGCTTTCAGTGGGAGCAATAAAATGACAGAGAAGTACTGTATCTAGGATCCGGAAGGACAACTTCTTGTGAGGAAAAACCACCTGCAACAAAAATTTAACTTATTAATTATTATGCAGTCAATATGCTCTCAATAGCCTAGCAAAAAAACTCTCGATAGACTTTGCAGGCTGCGTGAGTTGTTTTATTTGCATTAGTGCATTGGAGTTTCTTAAATCCTTTCCATCTTAATAGACATCAGACAGTCAAGCTTTGTAAATTGTAAGATGCTAGTAATCTGAATGGTGCAAACCAAATGTATTACAGATCTAAGTCAAGTCAAATATAACTTTTCAATAGGTCCCAGAAACCAAGGAGCTTACTGGCAGATCAGGTATGGGGATCCTCTCAAAAATTTTCAGTTGTAGTGGCATTATATCTGATTTCCCCCTCTCTTTGCTTTGATCAGCCTCATCAGTATAAAGTAGGATCAGTTCTTGGAATGCTGGTTCCTGACAAAGAACAAACTAAAAATTTGGCATTTCCTTTGCAGGCTAGCTTTGGTAAAGCAATATATTTGTACTTTCCTGGCATCCTATATAATGTAGGAGGACAATAATGGATAAACCATTTAAATATCATCAGTTTTGTCACCATGATAGTGATATTAGTGTTTAGGCCAAAGGCTGTGCCATTCTGTACACATTTGAATTGCTTCCTTTCCATTCAATTCATTATCCCAAGGTACAACTCAAGTCCACATATGTAGTATTTCAATGCACCAGCTTGGTTTTGTGCTTCCTGTGTTGGGTGGAAGTACATGGTCAACCAGTTATTTGGTCAATATACTAACAGTCTGAAATCTTTTTGTTCATTTAACATAATGAATGTGTTATGAACATATCTAGGCACTAACGTTAATTAGCTCTTAGTAAGCAACATGTAAAAAAACTCAACATTCTACATACCTGAAGAGTAGACTTCCCGAATAAAATACCAAAAGATGCTTTTGTTATCTCCCAGAGATTGTTGTTACAAGATTCTCTGCTCGCTGGCTCCCATATATTTGCAAGTGTAATTCTTGGTAGAAAAATTGGCCTGAAGGGAAAGTCACAACTGGCACCTTATTCAGTTACAATCTGAAGAACAACACTTACTGATGTTAAACATACCTTGAGAATTACTTTTTCCCAAAAGAAAAAAATCAGGAAACAAATGTCAACAGCAGTACTATAGTGTCTTGGAAGGTGGAGCAAACTATGCTTGAGGTCCCATACTTGGAAGGTGGAGCAAGCAACACTTACTGAGGTGGAGCTGCAAACTAAATAAGAGCATGGCCTTGGGGTTCTAATTCAACCTATGCGACAGTCCCAGTAGACTTTGAGCAGCCTTAGTTTGTGCAGACTATCACAGAGATGGAACACTACTAATCAGAAGCAATAAGGAGTGGATAAAGAGCAAAAGAAACACAGCATTACTAAGAGTCTAACCTCACATAACCATCAAGATGTTTTGTGTCGATATTAGATTTTATTGTTGCTTCTGGCAGAGAAGGGATTAAACCAGTCCATGTAAGCAATCTTCTTAGAAGTCTGCCACGAGGGCCAACTGGTGACAGAATTCCTTCATAACGAGAGACTGCCCTCTGAGCAGCAATCCAAATAGGAAGATCAGCATCTGGTAATTGATCAGATCTAAGTTTGTCCCAGGAAGAGTTCTCGATCATCGAAAGTGAATTCTCCACATAGGTTTGCTCTTTAAGCCAGAGCTTTAGTTTTTCAATCCAGATCTGAAATCGCTGGTCCCCTGTAGATCTTTTCAATGCCTGCCATGAACTAAAATAATCACATACAATTAGCTAAAAGCTGTTATTTGCACCCAAAATAAAAGTAATAGGTTCTGGCAGTCTACCTGGCTTTACAGTTGAGGCAAGGAATACAACATCTTAAAGGACAATTTATAACACACTGGCTAGACATAGACAGGGCTAAACTGCAGTAGTTATAAATTCTAGTAATAATTATAAGTGATCCTTAATGGGATATTCTCGATGGTATCGCTAATCCAATTACAAGGGACTACAATGATGTAAGCAACTAAAGATTGGCAAAGTGTTTTGCACAATAGCTTTGCCTCTGTATTTTGGGAACAAAGATCCCATGAATAAAACAGTTACAACCATTTGCAAGTATATGAATCATGAATTATGAAAATACTAGATTCAATTCTGGCATCCAAAGGTCCTTATGTGCTATGAGAACAGAAGAAGACTGTCTGCAGAGGACAATGAGCAATTAGTAAGACCTTTCTCATATGAAGAGCTGGACATGGCTTTGAAAACTATGAAATCTAATACTGCCCTGGTTCTGATGGTTTCTCAGTTAATTTCTACAAGTCATTTTGGTCTCAGTTAAGACCCATCATTAAAGAAATGCTTGATAATCTGTTCATGAATGACTTAAGACTCTAGATTAAATTTTGGGGTCATTGTTCTCATTCCCAAAATTAAGGAGGCTAACAAAATTACCCAATTCAGACCTATTTGCCTTCTTAATGTTTGTTATAAACTGATTATCAAAATCTTAACTTTGAGACTGTCTAGAGTTGCTCATAAGGTTATAGATCAGAGCCAAGCAGCATTTATTCCTGAAGGGATTGTAACTCTACATGAAGTAGTTTATGAGCTGAAGTACAAAACGCAGAAGGGTATTATCATCAAACTTGATTTAGAGAAAGTTTATGACAAAGTTTAATGGGGGTTCTTGATGGAAGTTCTTTAGAGGAAGGGTTTTAATGAACAATGGATTAGTTGAATGAAAGAGGTGGTGGAAGGAGGAAGAGATGGAGAAGTTGGTAGTTTCTTTAGAACTTACAAAGGAGTTCGACAAGGTGACCCTCTGTCACCTTTATTGTTCAATCTAGTGGGGAATGCATTATCAGAATTGTTGATGAGAGCTAAAGAAAATGGTCATCTGACTGGGTTAGTTCCTCACCTAGTTGAAGGGGGTCTAACACATTTACAATATGCTGATGATACCATTCTTTTTGTGGAATTTTCAGAACACAATCTGATGACTTTGAAATTCTTGCTTTACTGCTATGAAGCAATGTCTGGAATGAGAGTGAATTATCAAAAAAGTGAAGTATTCAGTATTGACATGTCTCAAGAAGAGGCCAGCAAAGTGGCAGACATGTTCAATTGTAATTAGACATATGGCCCATCAAATACTTAGGGCTCCCAATAAACATGAACAAACCTACCAGAACAGAATTTAATGGGATTGTAGTCCCTTGTAATTGGATTAGCGAAGAGGCTGGCCTCTTGGAAAATTGGCTATCTATCATACGGAGGAAGATGGGTGTTGATTAATGCTTAGTTAAGCTCAACACCAATGTATGCAATAGGGGTGTTCATGCTTCCAGAACATGTCCATAGCAAATTTGATAGCTTAAGGAACAATTTCTTTTGGAAAGGGTTGGAACACAAGAAGAAGTATCGCATGATTAATTGGAAAGCCTTGTGTACCCCTAGAGAGTATGGTGGCATGGGTTTTCTGGACACAAAGTCTTTTAATGTGTCTCTAACAAGTAAACGGATATACAATTTGGAAGAGGGGCGTGAAGGGATGTGTTATGAAATACTTAGGAAAAAGTATCAGTTAAAGAAGGCGTTTTTCAGTCTTCGCTAACCGGATGCTCGTATTTTTGGAAGGGCTTACATAAGGCCAAAAGCTAGGCTCCAAGTGGGTATGGGTTTCAAGTTGGCTCGGGAGAATGGGTGTTGTTTTGGCACGATGTATGGATGGGAGATGTACTGTGTAAAACTGTGTATCATAAGTTGTTTGCGATTTGCCAATCATAGCTTGCCATAGTGTCTGAGGTATTCGAGGATTAGAGAAGAGGGGATTTGTTCACGAGATCCTTATGTGAGTCGGAACAATTGCAATGGGAGGCTCTTAGAAATTCTCTTGAGACTATGAATTTGAACAATGAGCCTGATGTGATCCAGTGGCTATTTGTCACACCCCAGCTTCGCACGCATAGCACCCTACTTACACTTTCGTCCTCGCTTCGTGTAAAAGGGTTAACCCGAAGGTGCTATGGTTAGAATATGTGGGTTTATATGTTGGTACCACTCTTACTGAACTAGCAAGGTGGTACTATCCACTATACACACACTTGTATGAGCTCAATTCTTATTGGGCTGAATGTTATATACACCCACCCTCAAAGGACCCGACGTCCTCGTCGGCAACATACCCACACTGGAGCAAATAAACCCCTCTTAGCACACAACCATATGTCCAGTGCCATCACATATGCCATGCCATATGCCCAAACAAGGGCCACACGCGCCATGCGCAATACATTCGTCCCCATGACCTGCATGTGTCTGTGTAACTGCAAGGGTCAGCTTCGATACCATTTGTCACACCCCAACTTCGCACGCATAGCACCCTACTTACACTTTCATCCTCGTTTCGTGTAAAAGGGTTAACCCGAAGGTGCTATGATTAGAACATGTAGGTTTATATGTTGGTACCACTCTTACTTAACTAACAAGGTGGTACTATCCACTGTACACACACTTGTATGGGCTCAATTCAGTAAATAATTTTAATTGAGAAATTAATTAAAGTCTTTTCTCTTTCTGGCTGAATTCGAATCCTCGTCCTCGGCAATCTCTCTATTTTCCCGTTGTAAAACTGGAGGATCCGATTATCTGTTTTCGTTCGCAAAGTCGAGATCCCCTTTTCAATCATGTAGTTTGAATTCCATAAAAGTCCCTTTCAAAATCCTCTTTTCCTTTGAAACCCCGAGGTAAGTTCAAATCCGTGATTTCGTATTCAAAATCAAAATTTCTAATTTCGATATGAATACAAAAATTATTAATTTTCCGAACCAATGAATTGTCTCGATATATTCTTTGGTATTCTTTTGAAATCTTTTAAACCTTGAAATTCGTTCGAAAATCCAAAAGTTGAATTGAGAGAATTTTGCGGAAAAGTCCTTATTTTCCTTTGTTTTTCTCTCTTTCCTTTTTTCCTTTCTCCCCCTTTCCTTTTCCCTTCTTTCCTTTTCCTCCCTTTCTTCCCTGCGTGCATCAGCTCCTAGCTCCAGGCTGCTGCCCACTCTCTCCCAAGTGCCTCCTCTCTCCCTGCATTTCCTCCCCTTAATCGCTGCATGCAGCTGTTTATTTCCCCAATCAATCTCCTTTAATCCTTTCAGTTTTGCATGTCGTTTTTCTTTTTCCTGTGCGCACTGCCTTTTCCCTGCTCTCTTCTCCTTTTTCCCTGTTGCGCAGCCTCAAACCAGAGAAGAAAACCCATAGCAGCCAAGTCATGTTGCCTCGGTTTAGTTCCTTGTTGCCCATCCAGAGAAGAGAAACATGAAGAAAGCAAGAAGCAGTGCAGTGATTAGAGAAGCGGAACCAGAAGGAAAGGGCATGTTCATCGTTTTATCGCCTCCGGCGTCGTCGTCTTCGCTTCGCCGATTTCCTTGTCATCCTCTTCATCACCCCGTTGTGAGGACCTATCTCCCTTCTCGTTTCTTTTTCCTGCTTTTTGTGCATGCTTATGTCATTTCTTAGTTACGATCTGTGTTATTGTTCATCGTTTCATTCCGATCAATCATGTCGTGTGGTTGATTATCGTTCATCGATCCTGTCCTATGCCTTCATCAAAGCATTTGCATGCCATTCACTGCTGCAGGTGGCTGTTACCTCTTTGTAAATGCACCATTAATCCTCCGCTTAATGGCTGCCATTTTCCCTTGCTGAGTCGTAGCTGCCATGCCGGGTCAATCCTCCTCTCATTTCCTCCTTCCCAGCCGCACCTCTTACTCCTGTGCAGCACCAGTGTAGTGCCGCCCTCGTCGCCGCCGGCCATCCGCCCGATCGCCCGACATCGCTGCTACCTCCTTGCGCCCCTGCTGCACCATCCCGCCGGCTTATCCATCCCCTCTGCTGGCTGCACTCTGTGCTTCCTTGCTGCTGCCCTATGATCTT
>KE372249.1:99958-117518 GCA_000418225.1 Zizania latifolia
AATTCTACCTCAGCATCCTCTACACCAAGCTTGCAGTAAAACCCTCTGAACCCTATATATTGTACTTAAATATCTTTCTGAGGTTTTTACTGTGATCTAGGGTTTACTAATTGCTCACTGACACGTTACTTTTTCAAGTTGCACAATGAATGCTGTTCTTTGTATACTTGTGTTTGTTTCGTGTTAGTAGAGTCTTTGTTAGAGGTTCTGAGTAGAATACCTGTTGCTATTCTTGAAGAGTGCTTTTGAGGATGTTTTGAGATATCAGCTTGCCTGCTGTGATCTTTATCGCACAATCTTGTGCTGAGCTTTCTTGAGTCACTTGCAAGGCTGATATTCTCGTTGTTTGAAGTTTTGGGGGTATTTGTATTTTCCACTGCGTTTTTAATTTGCGCCTATTCACCCCCTCTCTGGTCGCCTTTACGGTCCTACAGTTTGGGAAGAGGATTTTTTAAGGGTATCGGATCTTGGCCTCAAGCCGATCAACAAGATGAATCTAGGCCAGTATCTATGTCTAGAGAGATAGATGACGAAGAAGGTAAGCTAGGAAAAGGGTTTACATCGACCAATGAATTAGAGGAGGTAGACATTGGACCTGGAGACAGGCCAAGGCTGACGTACATTAGTGCCAAATTATCTTTTTCTATAAAAGACAAATTGGTTGCATTATTGAAAGAGTTTCATGATTGTTTTGCTTGGGAATATCATGAGATGTCTAGATTGAGCTAATCGATTTTTGAACATCGGCTCCCAATAAAAAAAGGATTTCGGCCGGTAAAGCAGAGTCAGAGAAGATTCAAGCCACAGATGTATCCTTACATAAAAGCCAAAATCACAAGACTATATGAAGCAAATTTTATAAGACCATGCTGATATGCGGAATGGGTATTAAATATAGTCTCGGTATAGAAAAAGAATGGTTAATTGAGAGTATGTATAGATTTCAGAGACCTAAATAAAGCTACACCTAAAGATGAATATCCGATATCGATAGCAGATCTGCTAGTCGATGCGGCTTCAGGGCATAAGATCATCAGCTTTATGGATGGGAATGCCTGATATAATTAAATATTCATGGCAGAGTAGGATATCCTAAAAACCGCATTCAGGTGCCCCAGAACCATCGGCTTATTCGGATGGGTCGTTATAACTTTTGGCTTGAGGAACGCCGAGGCAATATATCAAAGAGCAATGAATTATATCTTTTATGATCTAATTGGCTCCCTGGTGAAATTTTATATTGATGATGCTGTCGTAAAATCACAGGACAATGAGGGACATTTAGCCGACTTCAGAAGAGTTCTGGAGAGGGCGAAGAAGTATGGTCTCCGTATGAATCCTAAAAAATGTGCCTTCGGCGTATTGGCTGGTAAATTTCTAGGTTTCATGGTCCACGAAAGAGGGATTAAAATAAGCCAGAACATTATCTAAGCCATCAAGAATACAGTACCACTAGAGAACAAGATAAAGTTACAGTTGCTACTTAGGAAGATCAATTTTGTCCGTCGGTTTAGATCAAATCTATCGGGCCGATTAGAACCGTTCATGCCTTTATTGAGGATAAAAGAAGGAGAGAAATTTGTTTGGACGGATAAACATCAGAAAGCATTCGATGAAATTAAGGAATATTTGAGTGCTCCTCCGGTGTTAATCCCACCTCGGCCTGATAAACCTTACAAGTTATACCTATCGAACGATGACGTAAGCATCGGGTCGGTGTTGATTCAAGAAGTAGAAGAGAAAGAACGCGTCGTGTTTTATCTAAGAAGACGATTGCTAGATGCCGAAACAAGGTATCCCGCAGTTAAAAAGTTATGCTTATGTCTCTACTTCTCTTACACTAAATTAAGGCACTATATACTATCGGCGCAATGCACGGTCGTATATAGAGCCGATGTGATCAAGTACATACTATCGGCTCTAATTTTAAAGGGGAGGATTAGCAAATGGGTATTTGCATTGACAGAGTTTGACTTACATTATGAGTCGGCTAAAGCAGTCAAGGGGCAGGCCATCGCCGACTATATTGTGCAACATAGAAATAAAGAAGCAGACTATGTGGAGCGATACCATGGACACTCTTCTTTAATGGATCAGTTTGCAGACATAGGTGCAGAATCGGGTTAGTAATCATATCACCTTGGGGGGCAAGTTTTGAGTTTGCTTACACTATGAAGCCCTACCGTACCAACAATCAGGCAGAATACGAGGTGGTCCTCAAAGGTTTAAAACTTTTGGCTAAAATAGAGGCCGACGCCATCGAGATCAAGGGAGATTCATTGTTGGTAATCAGGCAGCTCTCTGGAGAATATGATTGCAAAGATGAAAATTTAAGGGTGTATTTTGAAGAATGCCAGGAACTGTTAAAGAGATTCAAAATGGTATCATTGACACATATATCAAGGAATCAAAACCTAGAAGCTAACGACCTGACACAAGCTGCATTAGGACATCGGCCGATGGATAAGATGATCAAAGCAAAAATAGCAGGCTACCTACAGAATCCATCACAATCAACCCCAAGAAAGCTACGCTACAAAGCCTTAAGATATGTGTTGCTGGATGAGGAATTGTACTATCGGACGATTGATGGGGTTCTGTTAAGGTGCCTAAATTTGGAGGAAACCAAGGTCGTAATGTGCGAAGTGCAAGAAGGAATCTGTGGAACTCATCAATTGGCCCACAAAATGAATTGACTTCTGTGTCACATGGGTTATTTTTGGCCGACGATGCTGGAAGATTGCTTTAAGTATTATAAAGGATATCAAGACTGCCAGAAGTTTGGAAACATACAACGAGCTCCCGCATCAGCCATGAACCCAATTATCAAGCCATGGCCGTTTAGAGGTTGGGGAATAGACATGATCGGCCAGATTTACACATCATCTAGCAAGGGACACAAATTTATACTAGTAGCCACTGACTACTTCACCAAGTGGGTAGAGGCGATTCCTCTGAAAAAGGTAACTGCATAGGAAGCCATAGAGTTCGTCAAGGAATATATTATTTACAGGTTCAGGATCCCACAAATGATTACCACCGATCAAGGATCCATATTTATGTTAGAGGAATTTCAGCGGTTTGCAATCGGCATAGGAATTAAGTTTCTCAACTCATCGCCCTACTACACACAAGCAAACGGTCAAGCCGAAGCCTCAAAAAGAAGTCTAATAAAATTGATCAAGCGCAAAATCGTAGAACAGCCTAAAACATGGCACGCAACGCTGGCCGATGCCTTATGGGCATATCGGATGGCTTACCATGGTCAACTCAAGTGCCACCTTATCAGTTAGTCTATGGGCATGAAGCCATCCTGCCATGAGAAATGAACATTGGCTCTAGACATCTTGCTCTTCAGAATGTGTTGACGGTCGATGACTACTATAGACTAATGATCGATGAATTAGAAGACTTGGCATAGAATCGGCTTCGCGCGCTTAAAAAGATAGAAGAGAATAAGGCAAGAGTGGCAAGGAATTATAACAAGAAGGTATCAGCCAAGGCATTTGAAGAAAATGACTTAGTCTGGAGACTCATGTTGCCGATCGAGACTAAAGATAATCGCTTCGGCAGATGGTCTCCTAATTAGGAAGGTCCCTATCGGGTGAGCCGAGTCATACCAGGCAATGCCTATATCTTGAAAATACTAGAAGGAGAAGAATTCGTGAAGGCGTTCAACGGGAAATACTTGAAGAAATATCACCTGAGCATCTGGATCAAGACTTAATTGACCATCAGGCCGATACACGTGAGCAGAACGTTCGATAGCCGATACCAAGCGTATCACCTTTAGCAATGTTTAACAGCCGATACCAATGGTATCGCCTTTAGTCATAGTCTATAGCCGATACCAAGGGTATCGCCTTTAGCACAAAATCAACATAGACCATTGTATGTAGAAGTAAACCACTACAATAAAAGTTTATAAAATGTTTAATTGTCATTTAGGCCCAAGAAGTCAACAAGGGCGGCTACAGCATGACCTCGAAGACCAATAATGGTGGCTAATTCTTGATGATCTTCGTCATCACTCACGGCAATAGGCTTTGAGCCACGGAGACGACGGAGGACCTCCTTGGCAAGGGCTTTAAACTCCTGTCGATCTGCTTCAAGCTTCTCAGGGATTATTGATAGACGCTGGCGAAGATAGGTGATGCGCGAATGAACTGCCGACAAGCGAGAGGCCAGATTAGCTTCTTCGATAAGAAGCTGAGCGATTTGACCTTCAACACTAGCAGGTTCGGCTGCCAAAGCTTCAAGATCAGCCTTCCTCTCTTCAAGAGTAATCTGGTTAGCCTGGATGTTTTGCTGCTACGTGTGAAGCTGAGCGCAAGAAATGATCTACCCCTCAAGGTGCTCGAAGCGGAACCGATGGACTTCAAGGTAAGTTCCTGGGGTCACAGCCTCCATAAGGCATCGAGGAAGCAAACCCGAGATCTCAGCAAGCCATGCCCTGATGGGTCCTGAATCAGCCACCAAGGCATCAATCGGTCCCCAGAGCAGATGCAGGATATCAAGCAGTATAGCTCGAGTGTCTGTAGAAATCAGCTCCATAGCAGGGATCTGAGACTCAGCCACCTCATCATCCATGACAAGCTCACGATGTCAATAGAGAAGAAATCAGCGAAAGACTGCAGCTAGACGATGGGAAGGTAAGGGGAGGAAATGCAGCAAACGGAAAAAGCGCCATAGTTCCTTAGGAAGCTCGACTGCAGCAGCTGGATCAGCAATAGCCAGAGGGACGGGTTCATCGGCATCAAGAGCGGTGGCCTCTCCCGCCAATCCAGTTTCAACATCGTCCATCGAATCAGGCATCGGCCCTTGACTCCCAACCACGATGAAATCAGAAGAAGCCATTGCCAAATCAGCGACCGATAGAACAGCAGGAGGGTAATATTGACCCGCAGAGGAGATGCCGGCTGAACCAGGGGCACCGATGCTTTGATGAACACAGAAGGAGTACCCGGTAGATCGGCCACCTCAGACTGAAAATATGAACAACGGAATGAAAAGACAAGATATAAAGAGAAAGGCATGGTGAGGTAAGGAGGATTCTTACAGAGGCAGCAGGAGTAGAAGAAGCCGGATGAACCAGAGGAGGAGCAGTGGGGGCTTTCTTCTTCTTTCTGGTCAGGATCTTGACCATCGCCAGCACTGCAAGATGCTTTTGGCAAACGAGGCCAGAGGTATGGGATGCCACAAGGTTAGCACCACCAACAACAGATGGCCCCAGCGCGCCTACCCCTAAGTTTGGAGTCTACGATGACGCCATATACACAATCGGCCTATGGCTATTGCTGACAACAGGCGCTGTCACATTTTGATCCTAATCAAGGAACAAAGGAAGTTACAGGTGGGGCTGCCAGAAACACTAGAAGCGTGAGTGATAAGGGAACATACCTCAGCTGCAGCATAACCGAAGTCAGAATTGATCAGGACATAGTAAGAAGAAACACCCTGAGAAAACATGTGAAGTTTTAGCTCATCCCAGAAGCGAGTAAACGACTAGCTTTGGGACAAACTAGGCGACCAACTTTGCAGGTCGTTGAAGGGAATAGCGGAAGGTAGGTTAATCAGAGACTCATACTCAGACAGAGATAGAGTCCCTCGAAATTCCACTTTGCCAACGTAGAAAAGGTTCATCAGCAATTGGCTTAGGCTGAGCTGGCACGCACAGACGCTTGGATGGTAGAACTCATAAGAGGGCTTCACCCAGCCACCGGAGAAACCAACTGGTAGGATGGAAGGGGAGATGATGACCCGGTATACTACATTAATAGCATCATCGGAGCCAATGAAAGCAAACTGAAATCGGCCAGGACAAGGGTAATCCACAGCCTCTACATAAGGAAACCAAATAATGTCATCATTGGAGAGGCTGTAGTAGAAGATGTCGAACCACCTAGCGAAGAGATCCAACTTCAAATCATCCCTAGCAAAAGTAGCCACGGCTTCACCAAGTGAAGCACATCGGTGAGTATGGCCATCTTCTTCGTTGAAGACATCGGCGATTTTGTAGCTAAGCAGATCCTGGCGTTCCATCACCCGGGTGGTATACAGGTTGAGCCATAATTGGACAAACCACCAAGGGCCACTGACGTTTGCAATAGGCATACCAGCCCGAAGATACTGTGAGACAAGATGTAGAAGATGATAAGAAGATCCCATCAGTAATTGGCCCAGCGATAGTTGCTCATTCTGGGCAAGACGCTCGGCCAGGTTTTGCCAAATTCTTGGTAGGGCCGAGGGTAGTGCCACAAAAAACAAATCGCTCCAGCCACATGTTCAAAAAAGCAACGTGTTCCTTCTCCTCAACTGGGCCAGTTTTCTAATTGTAGGTGGCCATATAGTTGATCTAGCCACCAAGTTTCTTGACCTCAAGATCATACGTCGGCTTCCCTCTAAAAATCAACCTTGCACAAGGGGTCCGCGACATTGAGGTCAGATAGCATTAAAACATCAAGAAGAGTGGGGGACATCGGCCCATGGGTTGGCCGTATCAAGCTAGAAGTAGCAGGCGGCAGTGAGCATTGCATCATTCCGCTCAGTTTCGGCTATGGTGAGTCCAATACAGTGGCCGATGTTGCTCAACTGCCAGTCTACACTCTTTGCCGATGCAACCCTCACATACCAATCTCGCTACCCATCAATAGGGTTGGCCCAAGAGCGGAACGCCAAAGACCAATCTTTGTGCTGCATACCAGATTGTTTGAATAGAATCCTGTTGGTCTTGGCATTGATCAAATACAATGGGTCTTCTTCTTCGTAAGGACCAAGAAAGAAGTGATCGGGGTATCTGGCAAAGCGGATTAAGATCTAACTTTTCAAATTCTACAAAGAAGAGTAAAAGAGGGGTAAAAAGAACGCCTAGAAGAAAGGAATGAAATATAGATCAAAACAGAAAAAGAGAAGTACCTCAGGGATGACCAATGAGGAAGCCATGGTCGATGGGAACAAGCGGCGACGAGAAAGCAAGAATGGCGGTGAGGCTTGACTGGCGACGGCAGAAAATCCCAAGAGTATTTTGAAGGGAGAAGAAGCAGAAAGCGTGCAAAGGAAGGAGAAAGCGTCAGGCTTTATAGGGGAGAGAATCACAACGATTGGATTCTCAAATATAACATTAAGGCGATACAACAGTTGCAATATTCTGGGTAGAATTTGAAACGCGCTCGCACATGTCCTGAACTCGGGGGCATATGGTACGCCGTTATAGAGGAACTCTAACCGACACGTGCTTATTTATGAGAGACAGTCAAAATTCGTCAACAACAGCTGACTCGGGGGGCATCACGCCTGTTCAAAGCTGATGAGCATAAGCCGATAGACTCGGAGTCCTCTTGGTTCAACACGTAGAAGTTAGAGTGTGAAATTGTCGAAATTTTTGGAGTTTTGTTAAACTGACTTGGGGGCATCGCGCCTGTTCAAAGCCGATGGGCAAGAGCCAATAGACTCGAAGTACTTAAACTTTCGAGATGGTCGATGTTTTGCTAAAAGCGTTGCGGCCTAAAGCAGGAAGACGACTAGTCAAAACATCTAGAAGGCCGATCAGGGGATTCGCTCGGCCAAATAATTTAAGTCGTTACACAAAGGCTCATCGGTGGAAAAATAGTGGTTGCAAGACTTCACTAAATACAGATTCATCAAAGCACATTTCATTATTTACAAAGGAAAAGCAATACAAAAGCCGATGGCAAACGAAGCAATCACAATGTGTCTAAAAAGCGTTGCAAGCTAAGAACGGCATCGACCTGGGACTTCTCAAAGGACATGATGGTCTTGGTCGCATCCTCATCATTGCCGATAATTGGTCAAAGGGCTTGCTACCTCTAAGCATGCTCCTTGGTCAGGTTGATTAGTTCGGCCTTCCTGAAGGTGATTTTGATTAGCAAGTCTTTCAAGAACTACTACCGATTTGCCATGCAGGTGCAAAGCAGATTTAGTTGATCGGTCTAGATGCGTATTTCCCAAAGGAGGTGATCTTCTTCCACTTTTAGTTGATCTAAGTATGCTTGGTCTTTGGCGGGAAGCTTGAGCAGAACTTGAAGATGACGGTCGGCCTCTCGCACCCTACATCGGTTGACTCGAACCTCTGCTGGTGAACCCTTTGCATTCCACGATCGGCAATGCCTGCATATACAGTAAGGTAGGCCGACTGGTGCTCATGGGAGTATACTTGCAGGAGGACATCGGCTAGGTCTTGTGGGAGTCAATCGACCATGTTCTGAAGACAAGATCACGCTGCTTCAATGTTTTGAAAGAAAATGCCAATCGGGCAGCGAAGATGATCAAGCAAAGCCGATAGGTCATTCGGCATGGAGTCTTGGGGGGAGAGAGAGCCCTATTCGATACTTGAGATTCCTACAGAAAGTATGGAGTAAGTCGATGAGGAATTCAAAAACAAACAAACATAATCAACAAGTTACCTAAGGGTATCGATGTGTAGACGAAGTGCTCATAGCTAGTAGGGAATCACCAGAATTGTTATCATCACCGAGATAGAAGTTGAGGCGATTTGGATCATGGTCACCATCAGCGCTGGCGGGCTGTGTTGGAGCATTTGAATCGTTAGAAGGTGAATAGTCTAGCGAATTTGTAATTGGAACAGTTGAAGCCTGGAACTCAAAGATGAGGATGAAGTACACGAGAAATTTAGAACAGATGAAACTAGAAATTGAGCAAGCAAGTATTGAATGATCAAAAGAAATGTACCAATTCATGATCACCAGAAGCATCATCGATCAGTTTGACCCTCTTGCTCGGTGGAGAGCTCGGGACATCGGGTGCCATGGCAAGACATGAAAGAAGAAGAGGAAGAGTAAGCTGGTGTATGGTGAGAGTGATCGAGCTTGAAGAAGGAAGCTTATTGGGTAAGATTTATACTCAGCAATCCGACGATGTGGTTCTCGAGAGAGATTTCAAAACACGACGTTTCGCATTTCAAATTGGGGGCATGTGTTGATACCAGAATTTGGACCGACGCACCATCGGCTAGGCGAGCCAGGCAACAAGAGCCGATAGGCCACTGATGAAGGTTTAACAGGCGGAGATGGGATGTGCGTGGCGTGGGCTGATACTTCATGGTTAGTTTTTATAGTTAGCAGATAAATAAGTCAGTTTGGATTCTGCGGTATCCGCAGATAGCGTACTCACTTGGCTATAAATATGTAAGCCTGGGATCATTGAAACACACACACAATTCAGTCAATCAAGCCTTTTGATGCATCGCTAACTTTAGGTACGTAGCATTAGGACGATTCTCCGCTAGAGTTATGGCTGCATCAGTTGAGTCTGATCTCTAACTTTGATGGGGATAGCCTGTTTGGTGAACCAATTCATCTGTTCATGGCGTTCTCGGTTGAGTCCGATACTGTGATCACATGGATTAGGTTTGCTAGTTATTGGTTTAATGCATTGATTCATCTTCTAGTACTATGCCTTATTGGTTGGATCTATGTGTTTGCCAATCACGGCGGTTTAGCTCGTTGTACTAGATTAGATCGTATGTCGATCATCAACGGTACGCTATCTCGGTTGGGTCTGATCTATGGCATTGACGGGGCTACATACGGGACGATCTGGCCCGATGTGTTAAAATGACGTTCATCGGAGTTTTAGCCGATGAGTTATTTGTTACTCTATCAATCAGGTATATTCTGTTCGTTATGCCCTTGGTAACCTATCTTTACGCTGCATCGGTTTAGTTCGAACTGTAGAGGTATGTATCGTAGAATTGTAATACTAGAGCCGATTGGTAAGGTTTATTGCTCTGCATACACTTTTTCTGATGCATCAAGATTCTCATATGTGCTATCGTCGCCGATGCTGATAGGCTATCGCCAATAGCGTTAGGACATCTCACTTTTATTTCCTTGTCAATTGTAGGGTCAAATTGACTGGCACGTCTACTGACACCTTCGGGTTATTTCGGACCTACACTGGAGCTAAGTAGACACTCTCAGACCTTCGAGTGTGAAGACGTAGGAATACCCATAATTTTTGTGTCAATAGTAAGGCAGCTAATTGTTATAAGGCTTGGAAACAAACAGTGGGCTGACACAATTGGAATGAATTTAGTGTTGCTGTTGTTAAAGAGTTTTAAGCTAATCTGCATCTTATCAAAATGAATGAGTTGATGAAACTGAGACAAACTGGTACTGTGGATGAGTATAAAAGTGCTTTTGATACCTTACTCTATCAAATTAGACTGCATGATAAGGCTGTGGTGGGAGAACTGTGGTTGGTTAGGCAATTTGTGTGTGGACTGAAGGACGACATCAGGTTACATGTGCAGTCTCAGTTATCTGAGACAGTGTGTCAGGCCTATTATTTGGCTCTAGCCAAAGGACTACGTGATGGAATCGAAGTTAAGAAAAAAGTGGGTGAACAAACCATGACAGATAAGCAGAAATTCGCATCTGGAGATTTGTGGAAGGCTCATCAATTAAAGGAGTATAGGAGAGTCCATGGGTTGTGCTTCAAATGTGGGGAGAAGTATTCTCCCAACCATCAGTGTGCCATTCCAGCTGCAGCTCAGGTTCATGTAGCTGAAGTCATAGACCAACTAGAAATTTTGTCGGATTATTTACTTGATGCTGTTACTGGTGGTCAGTTGGTGACAGAAGAGGATTGCACTTAATGCTTTGGCTAGTCTTGAAGAGACAAATACCATTAAGTTACATGCCCTAGTTCAGAAACAAAACATGTTGATATTAGTGGATTCAAGAAGTTCCCACAGTTTTCTTAATGAATCCATGCCAGATAAGCTACAATTTTCATTGGAAAACATTGCTCCTATGACTGTGAGGGTGGCAAATGGCACAACCTTACAATGTTGGCAGAAAATTTCAAAGTTTGAGTGTTGGATGAATGACATTACTTTTTGTCAGGATATGAGGATTATTCAGCTTGGGGGCTATGATGCAATATTGGGTATGGATTGGCTAGCTAAACATAGCCCAATGAGTCGTGATTGGCAAAAGAAAACTTTATCCTTTCAGCATCAAGGGCAAAGGGTTATTTTACAAGGTTTATTACCTCAGCAGGATACTAAAATTCAGTCCATGTCTATCTAGCAATTAGTTAAGTGACATCAGACTAATGATATTTGGGCTATTGCTCTAATTCAGTCTTTGGACACTAAGGTTGCTGATGAGGTGCCCACTGAAATTCAGTTGGTTCTGGATAAGTTCTCTGAGGTGTTTTAGGGAGTGAATCAATTACCTCCCAGCCAATCTTTTAATCATTCCATCCAATTGGTTCCAGGCACTGTTCATTCAACTCTTGACCATATCGATACTCACCTGCACAGAAAGACGAAATTGAGAAACAAGTGGCTGACATGATTTCCTCTGGGTTAGTTGTTCCTAGCTGTAGCCCTTATGCTTCTCCTATTTTACTTGTTAAAAAGAAGGATAATTCTTGGAGATTATGTGTGGATTGCAGAAAGTTAAATGCAGCAACCATCAAAAATAAATTTCCTTTGCCTATCATTGATGAATTACTTAATGAGCTTGGTGGTTCTTGTTATTTCTCTAAACTTGATCTCAAAAGTGGCTATCATTAAATCCGTATGCGTGAAGAAGATGAGGTTAAGACCGCTTTCAAAACTCATCATGCTCACTTTCAATTCGAGTCATGCCATTTAGGCTTACAAATGCATCGGCCACATTTCATTGTTAATGAATTCTGTCTTTGCCGAGTATATGCACAAATTTTACTTGTGTTCATGGATGATATACTCATATACAATAAGTCTTTGTTGGACCATGTCAGCCACCTTACTACAGTTTTTACTGTTTTGCTTAAGAATCAATATATGCCAAGCACGGTAAATGCTCTTTTGCTTTGCCCCAACTTGAGTACCTTGGCTATATCATATCCTCTCAAGGTGTTACTACTAATCCTGCCAAAATTGAAGTGACGAAGAATTGGTCAGTTCCAAGTTCTTTCATTGTGTTAAGGGGATTTTTGGGCCTCACGGGATACTATATGAAATTCATTCGGAATTATGACATACTCACTAAACCACTTACTGTTCTGTTGCAAAAGTCTAAAGCTTTCACCTGGACTGCTTCAGCTCAGCAAGCTTTTGAGGCCACTAAGCAAGCAATGTGTACTTCACCGGTACTAGCTTTGCCCAATTTTGACAAACCGTTTTCTATTGAAACTGATGCGTGTGATACAGGCATTGGTGCGGTGTTAACTCAGGAGGGCCACCTAGTGGCATTTTATAGCAAATCTCTGGGGTGTTGAACCAGAAATTATCCATCTATGAAAAGGAATTTATGGCTATTATGATGGTAGTGGATAAGAGGAAATCATATTTGATGAGAGGCCCCTTTACTATTTATACAGATCATAAAACCTTGTGTCAACTTGAATCACAAACTCTTTCTTCTGAAACGTGAAGGAAAGCCAAGACCAAGTTAATTGGTCTTCAATATCATTTTTAGTATAAAAGAGGGTCTGAAAACTCAGTGGCTGATGCTTTGTCCAGAGTGGGTCATTTTTTCAGCTTCAAGCAATTTCAATGGTGAAACCACTTTGGCTCTAGGAAATTATCAACTCTTATGCTATTGATGTTTAGGCTCAGTCCTTATTACAATAGCTAGCTGTTATGGGCAGTAATACTCAGGGTTATAAGTTACAAGATGGACTTATCTATTACAATGATAAGATTTGGGATGGAGCTAATTTGGCACTTCAGACTAAGTTGATTGCTGCTTTTCACTCATCTACCCTACTATATAATTGGTGAAGTTGAGTGTCCACATACTCACTCATCTGTTCAATCCTAGCATTTCCCTCGTTTCTGTTAAATCTGAGCCCTTACTTCTAATCTAATCTATCCGATCACGCAGCCCTCTTCCTCTAAGTTTGCTAGATCTGTTTCCTCCCTTCAATGTTAGCAAACCACGCGCACACGACCACATCGATACAACGTCGCCGCCCTGCCTTCTCCCCCAGCACTCCCGCATCGCCTGGGTGCCTCTCGCCTCCTCCCAACCCCAAGCCACCACTCGCCTCCCTCCTCCCACCTCCGCGCTGCCCTTCCGTCCTCCTCTACGCCCCACCCTTCCTCATGGTGCTGCCCTGCACCCCACCCTTCTGCACGATGCCACCCCCACCATAGCCCCGACGCTGCCCCACCCCCTTCCCTCTGCACGACACCGCCCTGCACCCCTCCCCTCCATCTCACTGGGAGTCCCGCACTAGGGTGAAGAGAAGAAGGCGAGGGCCCGGCCGAACGGCGCACGACTGCATCGCCCCCTTCGAGTCCACGGGCCAAGGCGAAGCCTAGCCATGAAGTACGCACGCAGGCGTTGCCCCCTTCCTCCACCCTCCGGTTGGCATAGATCGAATCGCCTCCCCTCCTCTGCCCTCCGCTCCTCCCTCGACCTGTCTCACCCCTCCACGATCGAATCGCTCGCGTGCCCAGATCGCTGTGGATGTTGGGCCGCTATGAAATCATCGATGGCAAGGTACGTACACGCCTCCGCACGTTTGCTAACGCTGTGCACTCGCCGCTTCTCTGTTTTGTTCTGATCGATTGATCAGCTGCCATCACCGTCTCGGTGCTGATTCCAAGTCATGGCAATGCTTAAGTTTAACTGCTAAGTTACACATACTAATATTTGAATTCTATTTGCTATATGTCTACATAGTTAAGAATACCTTACAGAGCTGTAAGGTACTCATCAAAATAAGATAAGAACATGTTATGTTTCCTACATAGCATCCTGTAATCTTATATTCCACTGAATATCACTATACCATTCTAAAATCACTATGTTGCATTCCCAGAGATGGTTTTCCTAACCACTTTATGAGTTAGGAGGGTTCTAAAGGCATAAAAATTTGTTGGTTCGTATATTATAATAAAAAGACATATACCATGCTTTCATGGTATGGGCAATCTCCTTTATTATTTTAAGAGATGTGATATTTTCTGGTACTCAAGACATTTCCCAACGCAACAAAATATTTGAAGAGTAAGTTAGGGATGGTTCCCCCCTTTGTTATAGAGCTATAATGTTTTGTATGCTTTGCTGATATGATATTATTTTGTTCTTAAGCAATTGTGAGCTTTGGAAAGGTCAATCTTGAACACAAGGAAATGATTGAACAGAATGGCTTGTCCATCTACTCATGGGAAGGGTTTGTGCAATGGGTAAGGTTCTCACTTACTAATCTAACTCAAGACAGAAATATCTATCTTGATGTAGCAACATACCACTGAGTAATGACCAATCTGTTGAAGGCACCATCTCCTGTTTCTGTTCCAATATGGCTATATATTCATCTGCTACTAAAATAACTATCTGCTATTCTGCTTTACCTGCAGGGAGGTGAGGAAAAGTATGAACTTCCTACAAAGGAAAATGATGACATCTGTACAATAATGTACACCAGTGGAACAATCGGTGATCCTAAGGGAGCTCTAATCTCCAACAAGAGTATTATTACTATTGTTTCAGCAGTAAATGAGTTCCTTACAAATTCAAATGAGCAGGCAAGGCATTCAAATATATTCCAGTTTTTATTCATATTTTATTTAGTCCAATTTACCTCACTGTGTTGTTCATCACTCTTCTAAACCTCATTACATTGTAACAGCTTCACGAGGATGATGTATACATTTCACAGCCATACATATGTATTAGTACTAATACACATTAGTGATATTCAACCATTCATATAGATATTAATGCTGCATTGCTTCTATGATTTAGGATTGCAAAATAAAGTTTCAACTGGTGGTTCCCTAATGAAGACGCTGTTCAATGTTGCTTACAAATAGTAAGCTTGTTCAAATGTCCCATGATCTATCAATTCATGCTCATTTGCTAACATGGTGATCAAGCTCTAATATATACCCAAAACAATTTTGCAACAAACAAGGGAACATGATGAAAGGAAGCAAGCATGAAGAAGCTGCTGCCATTTTCGACAAGCTAGCAAATGATCAGCTCCGATCCACTGATCTGCTCATTTGATTTTACTGTATTCTACATCGCCGGAGGTGTCACGGTGTCTAGTGAGGGCACGCGGACGATCGAGGCGCACATGTGCGCCGGATCAGTCAACGGTACGTGTGGGACAGTGGCGGTGGCATGAAGAAGAAGAAGACCTCAATGGTGCTCGTGTCAATCACGAAGCCTCTCGTGGGCAAGAAGCCTCTCTCGTGTCTGGATTAAGTTGTTTTCTACTGTACCAAGGTTTTCTTGCTTACATATGAAAATGGCTTGGGAATATAAGGTGTATTACATCAGTTCTCTGTTCTAACATTACTAGGTAGTGTAATAATTGGAAGCTTATAATAGATTGCTCAGAGAGAAGGCTTTCGGGGAATGTATCATGGTCTATCTCCGACTGTTCTGGCACTCTTGCCTAACTGGGTGGTTAGTATTTTACTCTGTTATTATAGCTTCACTTACTTCAATAATGGATTTTTTCTAAATAAAAACATATGCTAATGATGATACTATAATTGTTCTGCTTGCACCCCCATCACTCATGTATGGCACTTAGTAGTGTAGTGCACTTCTGTTACAAATGAATCAAATACCTGTGATCTGTTCTGGAGCTAATAATATCCTTATACAACTATCATCGTGGTCCATATCTTCTCACTCTAGTGGCGGTGCTGATGCTGCAGGTGGTGGCATCAATAGCAGGAAGAGGAAGAGGGGCGGCACAGGAGGGTTTGGGGAGCTAGCAAAGGCAGTCGATACATTCACCAAGATGTACGACCTCATAGAGTTCACGAAGTAGAGACACACGGAGGAGATGGAGAGGCAGCGGATCAAATTCCTCAAGGATCTGGAGCTGAAGTGGATGCAAGCTTTTGTGGACGTGCAACTTCAGCTTGCAATACCAAAGCATAGGAATCATCCTGATGGTGCCCTGGAGATGCTCATGTCTCTTGCTGCGCTGCCATTCCTCAGCACCCCTGCTTACCTCTGATTTAAGAAGAGTTTAGGTAAAGATTTATTTGACCTCAAATTTATATTGTGGTCGTCATGTTAGGCCTGTCATGGATTGCTCATGTTGCTTCGTTATATGATTATGCTGTTGCTTTATATGGAGCTATTCAGATATTTCAGATGTTCTAGTATGCTAAAGTTTTGCAATGATGAATGGTTAATGTTTCCTCAGATGGGAAGTATTTTTTACTAATGATTATGCTGTTGCTTTATATGGAACTATTCAGATATTTCAGATGTTATAATATGCTAAAGTTTGGCAATGATGAATGGTTAACGTTTCCTTCGATGGGAAGTTTTTTTACTAATATTCAACATGCAATTATTAGTTTGTTGACCTTCTGTTCTAACAAACATAAACTAATTGGCAGTATATATACTATATATAAGGGGATCTACCCCTTGATTTCCAATCTCTTGGATCAGTATAATAAAAAATCCAGGCCTCAAATTCACCATGCAAAATCAAACCGGGTTATATGTTTGTTGATGTCTGTACACAGTTGGCTGTATTTTCAAAGTTCAATGTGTTCGTCTGTTCATTCTAATTATGATCCTCCATGTTCTCTTATGATCCAAGTTGTTAAATCTTCACTGCAGTTGAATTTATGCTTTCGCTTTACCTATTTGGAATTCGTGGCAAGAGAATTTTGTTTTTGATATATTTCTAGGTTAGATCTAAGATTTGAGGTTGCCACCACAAATTTGTCAACTAATGATCACGTCTTTTAGTGGGAATTGAGGTCATCAAACAGGTCAGGTTGCTGCCATTAATATTGAATTAAAGAAATGTATTTAGGCCAATCGGTAAATCATTACTGTCATGTGACAGCAATGCTCACACTTTGGATCTGCCCCTGTTTCTGATTATAGATTTTTTGCTATGATTGTGGCTCATGAATGTTTGAGTCTTAGTGCTAGGATTCTACTTTGGTTGGGCCTTGTCAGATGGTCATATATCTTTTAATATCTTTGTGCTAGAATTTTATTTCTGGTATTTCTTCATTTCATACTAGGATATATATTAAAATATAATGCACCAAAATTTTCCATAGCGTTAGCATAGGTATGATACTAGTCTGCTATGGGTGGTCACTCTGAGGTGCAGGCTACTTATCAGAGAATCCACAAACTATTCACTTGGCCAGGTTTAAAACCTATAGTGAAGGATTTTGTGAATCAATGCTCTACGTGTCAGCAAGCTAAGCATGAAAATTACAAATCCCCGTGATTACTTCAACGTCTATCTATTCCTAATGGCTCTTGGCAAGACATTTTGATGGATTTTATTGAAGGTTTGCCGGTATCTAAAGGGTATAATGCTATTCTAGTTGTGGTTGATCGTTTCTCAAAACTTGCTCACTTTCTGTCCATTAAGCGTCCATACACTGCACCTGTTATTGCTCGTTTGTTCTTAGACATAATTGTGTCAATCTATGGCCTACCTAAATCAATCGTCTCAGACAGAGATAAGCTGTTCACTAGTACATTTTGGCAAAGCCTATTTGAGAAAATGGGAGTCCCTCTTCACCTTTCTACAACATATCATCCTCGGACTGACGGGCAAACGGAAA